>BLSH010481052.1:155940-166669 GCA_018402905.1 Glandirana rugosa
CGGGAAACAAATCTTTCAAACCTCTGGGGACGATATTACGCACCTCATTTGACACCTCATCCAGTCGTTTACCCGTTGAAGTCTCCCTGCCATGTGTTGTGAGCAGTGCCAGGAGAAGGTCCTTTAGTACAAAAAGGTGAAAAGGCTAAAGTGCCCCCCCAACGTGAGCTGTGAACTACTTTAGCAGCTTAGGTTGTAGGTCCCGCAACTTATACTTTTTTGCACCCATCTCCTGCGGAAGTGTTCGAGATGGCCCAACCCTAGTTGTGAGCAGTTGTGAGCAGAGTTGAATTATCCATTTACACAGAGGGGGGGGGGGCAGCTGTCTCTCTTATACGGCTCTGAAGTTGCCCATTTGCTGACCTACTCCACAGTTTACTCCATGCATTATAGCAGGGGTCTCCAAACTTTCTAAACAAAGGGCCAGTTTAATGTCCTAAAGGCTTTTTGGGGGGCTGGACTGTGGCCATTGGGAGTAGAAATGATCCTGATGTCAGTGTAAAAAAACTATGCCCCATCTTTGGTGTCCGTGGGAGGAATTGTGCCCTATTGTTGTCATTGGGAGGAATTGTGCCCCTTCATTGGGGTAAGTGGGGGGGAAGTATGCACCATTGCTGGTATCAGTGGATGAAATAGTGCCCCAAGGGCCAGGTGAAAGCAAGAAAAGGGCTGCATCTGGCCCTCGGGCCGGAGTTTGGAGACCCCTGCACTATAAAAAACATTAGTAGTGTATTGTGCGGCTGTGTTTCTATCCACTTTTGCTGACACCCAAGCAGCCTCACACCTTGCTCCTCTCCTTGCTTGCCCTGACCTGTATGTGAGAGAGAGATGACTTCCCTCTATCTTCTGCAACTGTTGGTTAACTTCTGGCACTCTGGGGGTTTGCTGTTTGCTGGACATACTTGGCCATTGGCAATGTATTACTGAACTTGTGTTCAGGAATTCTATATCCTGATATGTACTGTAGATGTAGAATTAACTAATTAAATAATTATTTAATGCAAGAATGTGCAATAGGGCTGATTGGTTAATTTTATTAATTAATAATTTCAGTCAAATGCAAATGTTTTATGTATAGTACAATATTTTAATTGATAATGATTCACTTGTCATGATCGCTCACAAATGACTACATGTATGGCCAGGGCTGTCTTAATACATGGGCACCCGTGGGCACTGCCCAGGGGCCCCAGGTGCATGGGAGCCCCATGATAATCTTACATTACATCATACTTGCCAACTGTCCCGGATCTGCTGGGATAATCACTATTTTTACGAAGCTTTTCTGGGATTGCCAGTATCCCAGAACCTGTATTTTGCTCTCCTGATCCCCTCCCCCCTTATACTGTGCCCTTTGTGTCGTTTTAGTCTTTGATTTATGGCATGTTTTCTTATTGTTTAAAATTGATTTTATTGAAAGTGCTAACAAAATATATGTTCAATTCTATCAACTATTTATACTTTAATTCTTGAGAGTATGTGTGTAAATTTGGGGCAGCCTGGTAAGGGCCCAATGGCATTACTTTGCCCAGGGGCCCATGATGCTATTAAGACGCCCCTGTGTATGGCTACCTTTAGATTAGGTCCTGATCCTTTAGTTTTCTATCCAGAAGGGTGAAGCATCTGTGCCACATGCATGTCACAGCTCACAATCCATTTGCACATGAGCACAAGTATTCACAGAGCAGTCATAGACTTCTTTATGAGGCTTTGGCTTTAGAAAGTGGAGGAAGCTTACTAAATCAAGGATACAGTATACCCCAGGATGATGTCAGATGTGATGAAATGCATCGGGAGGAGGAACATGCTGACGTCACCATGCTGTCACGTTTCGGAAAGGACGGGTGTTTGCATTAGCCGGCCATCAGTAAGTGCATTACTTTTTATAGAATAAATATGGTGTTGGTTTTACACTATGGTGAGTTCTTCTATTTTGGGTCATCCTTCTGAGCACATTCTCTGAAAGAGATTTGGCTCTCTTGGATCCTGGAAAGAGCTGAGGCCATCCATCCTTGCTTCACCTCTGAGCAGTGTGTCTGGATACGAGTTTCTATCTATTTTCCCCCGTGAGGACAAAGGTTCTGGCAGGGTATTATGCCACAAGGGGTTTAACGCTTGCTATTTGGTAAGCGTGCAATTTATGTGGTGGAAGGATATCCCTATGGTGTGGTGTGTATCACGTGCATCACGAGAGGACTTTACAAAGCAAAATATATATGGTTCACTTTTCTCCACACCAGTGGTGTCAATGTATATTATGGACTATTTAAAGTTGTTTTTTGCATATATTTATTTTTTTCACAATTTAGGTGGATGTTTTAGCACATCTCTATTTTTATCATTAAGGATATAGTATAATACTGACAGCATCCTGCAAAACAAAATGAATAATCACCAGGTACCAGGTCCCCTTCACAGCGTAAGCAGCAACACAGGACACAGAAGTGTTAGATAGGAGTGGCGCCAAGAACTCTTCAAGACAGTAAAAGTTCTACTTACCAGAATGATGTGTATTCATCTTCCTAACTGTGTTAGGGCTTGTTCACGCTTGACTAAATTTCTAATGCTTAACAAACACTCCTATATCTTTATTATGGGCGTTAGACTCACGTTAATGAGCTTTAGTATGGGCATTAGACTGGCGTTTTACAAGCCTTAAAACGCTCGCCAAATGCTCTATGGGCAGTTTTGAAATGTCTTGATGAGTCTTAGGCCTCATACACACGGCACCGTTTTTTTGAGCTGTTTTTACAGCTTAAGAATGCCACACCATGTTATTCTAAGGCCTCATATACACGTTGACATTTTTGAGCTGTAGATGGCATCGGTGTTCTTAAGCTGTAAGAAGAACCCAGAACCCGTGCGTTCTGAAGCTGCAGCGTTAGAGTGTTTTTGACGCTGAGCTGGCAAAATGCTCAAAAACGCAGCTTAATGTTGTATACACAGCGTTAAGCCTCACCAGGTGTTTCTCTGCCTCTATTCAAAATCAATGGTTCCCTATGGGAGCCCATTGATTTGAATAGAAGTCATACCAGAAGTCGGATCCGACTTGTGGTGTGACTTATGTGCAGAGGATCTTGAAGGGGAACTCCCACACAAATTTAAAAAAAAAATTGCGTGGGGCCAAGAAAACTATGTGAAGGCAGGATAAATATAGGCATAGGCAGGATAAATATAATAAAGATGGACATATTGCCAAAGCTACTCTATGTGTTTCAAATAATACCGATAGATCCACCGGTCAATCTTCTGGGACAGCTACATAATGCTACAGGTAGCTTTATTTGGGCTCATAAACCCCCATGAATAAAAAGAGAAATTTTAACTAGAAGAAAAGCAAATGGAGGCCTTGCACTACCAGATTTTATATCATATGCGCGATCAGCATTCATCGTAAGGATTATGGACTGGTTTCACAGCAGGAACTCTAAACAATGGGTGACATTAGATCAAGATATTGTTCCACTAAAACGTAAATCACTCCCATGGATTAACCCCTGTTGTCAGCCTGAAGAAAAAGATTTGCCCGCCCTAGTTTCTTCAACATTAAAAGTATGGGACATACTGATCCAAAAAAAGTCTTTCTTAATATAGTGGACCAATAACTCCATTATTTTCTAATCCTGAGTTCCTACCCGCATTAGAAACGCAAACTTTTCTTAAATGGCATAGAAGGCATAATACAAGAACAGTGCAGACTATGAGAAAGGGTGAACTCTGTCCAATGACGGACGGTCCTGACAATGGATCTAAATGGATGCAGAACTACCAGTTGAATATGCATATTAAACAGCTGCAACAGATTGAGCCATTGGATAGACCCCGGACTAAGTTTGATCAGTTATTAATGCAGGAACAAAAGCCCTCAAATGGCGTATCAATTATATAAAAATTATTGATGCCAGATAGTCCTCTTACAGAACTATCATGCCTTAGAAAATGGGAAACGGAGATAGAGAAGATAATCCCCATACTCAAATGGGAGAAGGCGTTTCTAGTGACACATAAACTATCAATGTCCGCTAAACACCAAGAAAGAAATTACAAACTACTGACCAGGTGGTATAGATGCCCAGTAGACCTACACAGAATAAATAAGAAGCATCAAGAGACCTGTTGGAGATGTGGTAAAGAAAATGGCACTATGACTCATATTTGGTATCAATGTCAATTAGCATATGATTTTTGGCAAAGGGTCTTCCATTTTTACCAAGAAACCACCAGAGTAGAAACACAGGCAAATATTAGCACTGCAGTGTTGTCGGTTATCCCAGGATCAATAAAATCCATCAAAGGGGATATCCTGGGATATATGATCACAGAGGCTTGAACAATTATAGCATGAAACTGGCGGAAAGCCTCTGATCTGTCAATAGGAGAATGGGTGTTCGAGATGAACGAGAAGCAAGCTCTAGATAGACTGATCCTACTGGAAGAAAAGGGGATAAAACAAACCCAAAAGAAGTGGCAACAATGGGAAGAATTCAGAACCTCAATAAATATTATACAGTATATACAAGAGAATAGAACCCCCAAAGTGGAGGGAAAATGGTTCCCCCCTTCCCCTCCCTGCCTTGTATGAATATGGATGGTGTATGAAAGATGATGAATGGTCAGATTTCCCCATTCTTTTTTATGATGTAATATAGAATCTTGCACAAAGAGAGACAGCAAGATAGCTAATAGAGAATAAAATAGGGAGTAGAGGCACCCTTTGATGAACAAGCAAATCTATATTAATAACATATTGAAAATGAACTCTTTGAGGTGTAAATGTATTGTGGAAGTCTGTATGTATCCTTTGTAAAAAAAATTTTTGGGAAAATTATAATAAAGAGAGATTGTAAACAAATCTCCCACTTCATCTGCAGAAATGCAGCCCCAGACATGCAAGGAACCTTGCGGACCACTGTGTCTACGATACTTAAAGATGCCGGTTTCTTTTAAAGAGCTTGAATAGTCCATCTTGAAACCCCAGTCTGCTCAGAAACCTTTGCCTGACCCTGATGATGCAGTATAACTAACTTGTGTGTTTGGTCTTGCCATGGTATATGACCTGTGACATGAAATTGATTCCACAACTTACTTTAGTAGCAGAGCTTGAATGTTCCTCACTCAATTTTAAGCCTCCTACACAACTGTTTCTGTTTCAGTTAATGACTGGGCTTAAACTAACATGTGAAATTGATCATTAGCACCTGTTTGTTATAATTGGTTAATCATACACCTGACTCTAATCTTACAACATCCCTGACTTTGTGCAAGTGTACAACGTGTGCAGGTCTAAGGACTGGTTCACACTGCAGCGATGCGGGAACCCTGCGAATCCACTGCGTGTTCTCGTATCGCTTGTCTCCCAGCGGCAGTTCACACTGCACTATGCGAACTGTGGGAAGTGTCAGTACAAATCTAATGACACCCCAAAATCAGTTTGCATATCACAGTGCGAACTGCAAACTCGCACAGGAATTGGATTGCATGGTGTGAACCACCATGCGATCCGATACTGACCTTGCAAAAAAAAGGATTCTGTGCGAGTTTGCTCCGATTGCGATGCAAATTCAGCCATACAATCTCTATGGCTGAATTTGCATAGCATAGAGATCGCATGTGACTCACACTGCTGTGTGGTGCGAATCACATCTGATCTCTGAGATCAGAGCAGTGTGAACCGGCCCTAAGAATTGATGCTGGTTTTAAGCCAAAGGGTAGTCACATCAAATATTGATTTGATTTAGATTTTTCTTCTGTTCGCTCACTTGCCATGGCATCTCAAAACAGGTGCCTACTACAGTGATTTCCAGCTTCCATGGGAATACCACAGGAATAGAACATACATACTTACATTGGTGCAAGCTCGATCAATTTAACTATGTAGAAATTGCTATACCTAAACTTCAGCTTTAAAAAGCCTGTTATTTACAGAGCTCAACAGCTCAAGCTTAGATTTACACACATCTGAGTGTGTAAAAACAAACCTAAAACAAACTTAAAACATATCATTATCTGTGGATTGAACATTTACCATACACAGGATCTTCATTATATATAATAACACATCTACTGTATATTGCTCAGCCATTTATTTGATGCAATACATACATTTGATGACCTTGGGGTACAATAAAATATTCTTCTCTCCTGTATGAATCATTGGTTTTACAAGTCCATTGGGCATCATTCCAAGGTATATTCCTTTATTTCTCACAGATTCCAGAGTCACTGACCCATTTTCATAGTTTTTTTCAACTTTGAAATGACAGTATTCATCCCCTGTGCCCTGTAATAAAACTGCTGGTTAGACACTGGTAACAATAAGCAGGGTTGCTTTAAAGCACTGGCAGGCCCAAGGCAAGCATTTTAATAGTGGGCTGTGATTTACAGTTTTAATAGGAAAGGAGCTTGAGGTGACTGTAGCCATATTATTGAACTTGCAACAAAAACAAATGTGTATTGTCTGAGATACTTTTCTTATTTGCAGTTGCATTCAGGACAAGCTTTTTTGGCTTTTCCATCTTTTCGGTCCAAGCAGTAGGGCCCGTTCATACCTAGGCGACTTGCCAGGTGACTTGAGTCACCTGACAAATCGCCTCAATCGCCTCAATACAATGGAACCATTCTAATATGAGCGACTCAATTTCGCTCCGACTTAGAAAAAAGGTTCCTGTACTACTTTGGGGCGACCTCAGCGTGACTTGCATTGACTTCTATAATAGAAGTCGCCTGCAGGCCGCGCTAAAGTCACCTCAAGCGGGGCGACTTGAGTCACCCTGCAACTCAGGTCGCTTCAGGTGTGAACCAGCCCTTAGTGTTTGGGCTGAGAAGAAGGGAACCCACTGAAAGCTTGCCCTGAAAATTAAACTGTTAGTGCAAATAAGAGTATTATGGAGATTACTTTAGTAGAAAAGAAGGAAATACGGATTTTGACAATGGTACCTAACATTAAAATGGAAATTCAGTCAAAATCTAACTAAGGCAGGCCATAGACGGAGCAAATTTCTTTCCCACAGCCATAGGTTGCAGGAAATAAATTAGCTTGATTCCCCCATCAACACAGAGTTGATGATTGATCAACTTGGTACAGCCTGCCCACTAATGGTTTGAATCTTGGCCAGTTCCTGTTGATTTGAACCGCGTATGGCCAGCCTAAGGCTAAGCCTACTCCCATCCCCATTCTAAGACTATTCTATCTACCCTTTGAAAGAAAAGATGCTTATATTTACCTATTATGAAGCCGCTCCAGTCCTGTTACATGATCTCTTCAGCAGTGGCTTCAGTGAAGATGAGAGTTTGCTGACAATACCTGCAATGCCTATGTGGTGACATCACCCATAGATTTACTATGGGGCATCCATTGTAGGCTGCCCATCCTCTATACTGGAGCCTGCGCTGGGACCTGTTCATGTAAGTGGGCTAGAGCAGCTTTAGAATTGGTAATTAAAGACATCTTTCATATACAGAAGATAGAATAGTCTTAGAATGGGGGTGGAAGTAGGTTTAGCCTTAGATAGATTTTGACTGAACATACATTTTACAGTGTATCAAAAGCCAAAAGTTTTGTTTTATTTTGGATAGAATGATGAGGGGTCAGAACCCTTGGCAAGTTTGTATTGTTGTCTATGTCCCTGCTAGGGAAATTTACTCTCTCTATTACTCTTGGTGACCATTGTCGCTGGGACTGAAATAGAAGGAAAATCTAAACTTCTGAGATCTTAATTAAATCTTCACACACTTTCTGTTCTGTCTTCAGCATAGAACGTGAAGGGAAATGTCTTGAATGCGCTAAAATAATCTGACAGGGGTTTTACAAAGTTGCTACTCTATCCAAAATGTAAAAAGCAGCTTTTTATATAATTTAACACACTGTAACATTAAAAAATGAAGTCATATATTTATTAATCCAACAGAGTTTATAAAATGTTGTAAGTTAAGACTTTCATCTTAAAACTACAATCCTTATTTACAAAAGTTCAGGATCTTCAAACTGATGCATAGACATGACTAACATATAAATGCAAAATGCTTTAACCATTTGCTACTCTATCCAAAATTTAAAAAAACTGCTTTTGATTTAACTTAACACACTGCAACATTAAATTAATTCATATATTTATTAATTCAACAGAGTTTTGTAAGTCAAGACTTTCCTCTTAACACTACAACCCTTATCCATAAAAGTTCAGGAGCTTCAAACTGAGGCATAGACAATGACTGACAAATGCAAAATGCTTACCTCTCCATCACATCTGCCATTCTTTATTTGTAGGTACATTCTGGGCCATGTTACACTTTCAAACATACACACTGCAGAACCAATTTTGTGGACTCTCCAATATGATTCCACGTTCTGTTTTCCAGTTCCACTGCAGGACCCATCCCGTCTCAGACACAATGCCTGGCTCCAGTTTGTGGTGAGGAGTATGATAGCACCGCTGTGGAAAATTCCCTGAAACGCAAACATAAACATATCTACTGATTCTAAGTGTAAATTATGTCATTCTCATTTCTCTTTCACAAAGAAGACCATTCTTAATTGTACTGATCTAAATTATTTTTCAGTGACATGGACCTCATTTTTTAAGAAAACGATCTTGTCTCTCCTGCTTGAATTCTGTTTTTCTGATTTATCTGTGGAGTTTGAACTATTAGACTAAAATGTACTTCTTGGGTGTGAGTAGTTTATTGGAAGTTTTGCCACTTGCCCGTTACTGTCGAATGTTCCAATGATAGGGCGAATGTAACAGTAAGATCATGAATATTTAGCAATGTTACCTGTCCCTGACATGTCTGTTCTAACTTTATCCAGCTGCCCCTGTGTGCAGAAAGTCGAAGGACTGAATTTGTTCTGACCCTGAAAGGGATAATATTACATGTATGATTTCTGGCTGGATAGGAAGGCTGATTTCTGACCCTCCAACTGTACCATGGTATCCTGTACAGCATCGGTTTTTAAGGATAAATGCTGTTTCTGGACTTTTTACCAGTCTGTACCCGGCTTTATCTATTGTACCAGCTAGGAGGACAAGTGTGCAAGAAATAACTGTTTTGGGGGTGTAGTAGTGGGGGATTTAAATTCTCAGTGTCAGGGATGTGACATCCCATGCTCGGGGCGCCCTGATCCCACCCAATTGTGTGACAGTAGCAAATTAATTTTTGCTATTTTCACACTGCAGTTGCTCCCCGCCAATCAGGAGGCATCAAGTGTTAGTTGATCCTATTGGATGGCTAGTGCTTAGGAGCAACAGGCAGAAGACACACGGCCGCAGGAGGAGCGGACACTGGAGCCACTGCCCGCATCCCATTCTAAGAGAGGACAGTGCAGCACACCAGCCTAAGATCAGGTAGGTGCCACAACACAGTCCTCCCGAAGGGGGGTGATATCACTGTCATGCGGTGGTCTGCCGGATGGGTGTGTCATGCTGAAGTCTGCCCGGGGGAATGGGGGGGGCTGCTGTCAGTGCAGCCCCCCAAAAGAAAGACACACCAGCTGCCACTGCTCCTGAGTCACTACTGATGGTTACACTGACAGATAATTTCCATTTAACATCTTATAACAGAGCCCCACCGGGCTCTGGTAAGTAGTGTTTGTAGCTGTGTTGGGTTGGAGCTTGTCTGTGGGATCCATTGGGTGGGGATTTGGACATATCCTCTATTTTGATGCTGGCCATTTGTTCTTTATTCTAGCAAGTTCTCACACAGTCTTTTTCCTTCTTAGAAGGCAAAGTTTGAAATGTGAGCCAAAAAGTTTTTTTATTCCAGTGGGGAAAACTTTGTAGAGTCGGTATAAGTAATGTGTTTTTTTGTACGTATATAATACCTATAGATGTACTATATGTGGAAAATATACGGTGGGCTTGGGCTATCGATGATATATAGATATGGGTAGTTTTATTTTTAGCACATATTGACTGTATATGCATATTATCTTTTTGACTAAATAGTTCATTCTCTTGTTCAATTCTGTGCACCTTTTTTGTCTTTTTTTTTCTATGTAGGAACTAATACGCAATTTCTGATTATGCTCATTATTATTATTTTAGACCACATTAATAGGTTACTACAACACTCAGGATGAAAGATGATAACACATACTGTCTATTTTACCCTGGCCCTGAAGAGGTTTGAAAACATGCAAAATGTATTGACCAGTGGAGGCACATCCATAAGAGCTCCTGGGGCAACGCCCCACCAAAAAAAAAGTAATAAATAAATAAAAATTAACTATAATTATTAGCCAACAGCAGCACAGCTAGAGAGAAACTCCAAAGAAAAAAAAATATTTGGAATATATCTCTAGCTGTGCTTCTGTTGCTAATTTTTTTTTTTTTTCCATGAAAGTTTTTTATTGAAGAAAAAAGTTGTTGAGCATACAAAATAAGTACAAACATTCTTTCCAGAGACAAGTTCTGGGTTTACATTTAACTCATGTATAAGCACATAATGAGCAAAAACAGTGCTGTTTTGTTTGAGATTAATATGGAATGAGACTCACCACCTCAGGAACTTAAAGTATATTGTATCCTGATAGTGGGTCGCTGTGTGTACCCTATACTTGACAACAGGAACTTCTGGTGCACAATCCGTCTATTGACGTGTACAAGGTTTAGAAGCCTGAGTGAAGTATGTTGCACGGTGCTAGAGCTTCCTTTTGTCGTTCAGGGTCTATTTTGATTGAAATAATTGAGATAGTACCGGCTTCCACCCTCTTGGAGTGGGAGGGGAAAGAGGG
>BLSH010481052.1:179681-207492 GCA_018402905.1 Glandirana rugosa
ATATTTTAGTCCATTAAATTCTACCGTAAACTTTTCGTCAATAACATCTCTTTAACAGTACTGATCTGTAAGGAGAACAAGACAAACTACGACTCCACGTGTCTCCGACTCGTTCTGAGGTACTTTTGGCCGTCGAAGTTGGTTTTGTCGTTGTTGAGGTGAGGACCACTGAATAACCAGGGACGTAACATTCAGTATTGAGTAATGGATGTTACGTGACTTACGTCCCTCCTTCTTCAGTGGTCCTCACCTCAACAACGACACTACCAATTTGTCATACTTCTCGACTCCCACACACCACACGACTCGAGACACCAAGGGGGTTACAGTCTTCTGATTAACGTCTATCACAACTCGCTTGCGAACCCGAACGATTTTTGAAATGTCCGGGTCCGGGTCCGTGCCACGGACACCCTAAAGTTCGGTACGGACCCGAACGTTACAGTCCGGGTTCGCTCAACACTATCTGCAATTAGTCTTCTGACATTGGGGGAACCACAGAGCTCAGCACACCACACACCCTCAGCTCTTCATACTGTTTAACCATCACAGCAACAACTCCACTCCTGGTGACTTCTTCCTCCCTGCATTCAGTGCATTGTAGGTAATGAGTTATGACTTACAATGCAGGGACCAATAAGTCACCAGGAGTGGAGTTGTTGCTGTTTTGGTTGAAGCTGCCGGTTTTCATGGAGTCTTGCTCAGCCTCTGTGCACCTCAGCATCAAACAGAACAAGAGGAATGTCTAGTCATGACAATTTCTCTACAATAACTGCTTTTCAAATGCCATCTTAAATTACCTGATTTTATAATTACATTTTGAACTTTTTTTGACAGGTAATGAAGATTTATGTTAGTGAAGCTGGTCAGTTCCAAAAACCAGGGACATTTCTATGGCTCACTATGTGTCAGGGGTTGGTGGAGGATTTCCAACATTCCTACTATAAAATAAGGAATTAGGATGGAGCTTGATGGCATATGAGAACCCAGATAATACCAGTCTGTGCTGTGTTCCTGTGCAGACCTCACAGCTAATGTAGTTCTTTACTTTGGGATGGATAAATGAGCCAGCAATATTTTATTGAAAATTAGGACTGACAGCTGAGTTATACTGTACATTGTGTACAGAGTGGGTGGAGTCTATAAGGGGTGTGGTTTCTAAGAAGTGGGAGGGGCCAAAAAGGAAGGGCAGGTTCTGGTGCTCCACCATCTTAAAACTTCACCAGCCGCCACTGGTATTGACCAATTTGCAGTGGGAAAATATTGCTATATGGACCTACATGAAGCCATGTACTCCCTTGAGAGTGGCTGGTAGTAGTGGTTCACCTTATAGCTGCCCTCAATCACACCATATATCACACATCCAGAGACACCGAACAGGCCAGCTCTTGTTTTTGTTGTTTTGTTTAGGGGAAATAACTTGGATGGGGATAAGGGATGACTGTAGGATGCCCAAAGAATTATGGTACATGAACTCCATATACAGTTCTGTATATACACACTTGCACAACAGACTATCCCCCTGCAGACAGTTACTCCTCACAACTCTCCAACACTCAGCTTGCTGATCGTTTCTCCTACAGTTCTCTCTCTAGCACAGAACTTGAAGGTTATCACTCTTTGACTTCTCTTCGGCACATCACTTAGTTTCCAGCCTGAAAGGAAATGTATCAAGCTTCTCTACTCCTTCCTCTTCACCGCGGCTAGCACATGGCGAGGCCTACTCTGTGTTAGCAGGACCTCAGGAACACCCACTACAGGCCAAGGATCATGGGCCCCTGAATATGTAGCAAAGTACTTGAGTGCTAGCCAGGCCATTGATGGACTACAACTCCCAGCCCATCTCTCATCCAGGTCCCACCAAACTGCTTTTCCTTAGTGACTCTCCTTCCCCTGACTGGCTCCCAAGGCTTCAACAGACTGTCCACTATTCCTCTCCCAGCCTGCTCCAGCATTTTCTCCTCCAGCTCACAGGGACCATCACTCACCAAACCGGTGGATCAATTTAAAGTCTCTCTCTCTCTCTACGTAGCACCTCCGCTGTTCTCCTGTTCCCTTGTGCGGCTCCAGGAATCACCACCACTCCTGGCTGCACCCGAACCTCCAGGCCCCAAGATCATCCTCCCCAGACTGGGACGACCTCCCGGGTAGGGACCTCCACAGCGCCTCGGCTACATCTCTAGACTTCCACCTGACACACTCCTCCCAATTGGGCTGACTCAGAGTATTTAAGGAGGCCTACCCCCTGCCAATTCTGCTTGGGGATTGGTCAGGGCTCCTTAGAATACTCCAGATGGCTCTACCTATCTCCTAGCTCTCTGACCAGAAACCCTCCTTCAGGTTTTTAGAAAGAAGTGGAAGGTCCTGGTGACCTGATCTGTTGAACCAACTCAATCCTCCCTGAGCCATTCCTCCTGGCCCAGATCAAAACATTCAGGCCTGTTCTTACACTCAGGCCAGACTAAATTTTGCCCTCCCTAGCAAAACCCCGCTAGAAAAACGCACCTACACTATTGTGACGCTACACTTGTATAATATAGGGTATTGGTGGTTATAAATGGATGAGCCGTGACATATAATTAGATGTATTAAAGTGGTTATAAAGGCTGAAGGATTTTTACCTTATAAATTCTATGCATGAAGGTAAAAACATTCTGTGTGCTGCTCCCCCCTGTAGCCCCCTTAAACTTACCTGAACCCCCTCTCGACCCAACGATGTGCATGTCCCAGGCCTCTCTTTCCTCATTGGCTGAGACACACCAGTGGAGCCATTGGCTCCCACTGCTGTCAATCATAGCCAGGGAGCCAATGAGGAGAGAGTGTGGGGGGGGGGCTGAGCCACAGTTCTATGTGTTTTATGGACACATAGAGTGGGGCTCTGAAGAAGTGAGCATGCACCAGTGCCCCCATAGCAAGCAGCTTGCTATTGGGGGGGCACTGGTCAAGGGGGAGTAGCACCGGTGGGGGACCCAAGAAGAAGAGAATCAGGGCTGCTCTGTGCCAAACCATTGCACAGAGCAGGTAAGTATGATATGTTTGTTATTTAAAGAAAAAAAAAAAACAACAACCTTTATTGTCACTTTAAGTAATTGTTTCATTATATATTATATGCAATATATATTTTGTATCAATAAATTAAATATTTTTGCATGTTTGGGGTTTTTTTGTCTATGAATTCCAAAGTACTATCTTTGAAAGTACTTTAAAGAACATTATACTCAATAATACCTCTATCAACCAAAACATTGGCACAAGGACACCGAGAGGTCTGTCTGACGGTTTTACTCAATGCGAAATAGTACATAATATTTAAGCACAGTACACATTTCTAAAGGTTCCCCTGCAATAAATTAAACATATATTTATTTTGTTTAGCAATAAATCATCATATGTAGATAAAACATTATCATTATTTAATAATTGCATCTATCGTTGTTCTCCCCAAAAACTATTTGAGGAATCAAGTTTAGTGAGGTATGAGATATGTGAGCTAAGCGCAAGGTATCCTAAAAAAAGAAATGAACATCCAAGTTATGCAAACAATTTTCACCTTGACGTGCGCCGCAAATTCTTTGCAAATGTCAGCATAGCCTGTAGTGTTGTCATCTGCAGGTTCACCATCACTGGTAAAGGACATGGTCATTCCTGGCATTCTAGTAGATTCCAAAGTAACACATCTGTTTAATTGAATATGAACCAGCAGCTCACATAGAACACCACTGTTGTCCTGTATAAAAACACAGCATAAAACATAATGATAACACTGCAATCTAGGGAATGTACAAAGCATTTTCAGTGCATGCATATTTTGAGTTATTATTAAAATATATATCTAAAAGTATTTTAAATATCTTTAAGTACTCAGACACATGCTTGATTGCAGGTATAAAATATGCCTAGTGTGAAAAACTCAGAGTTTTCCAGTGCCAGGGAACCTGCATGTGGAGAGTATACCCAGCCATAGAAGTGAATGGCTGCACGCTCTTGCACTCAGAGATTTCAAAGCTTCTCTCATACATGTAAAAATCAGTATTTTTTTTGCTAGAAAATTACTTAGAACCCTAAGCATTATACAAAATTTTAAGCAGAGGCCCTGGAAAATAAAACAGCTGTTGTTGCAATTTTTATGTCATATGGTATTTGAACAGTGGTTTACCAAATGCAAATTTTCAGGAAAAAATACACTTTAATTTTAGTGCACACAAACACAATAAAATACCAAATGGTTTGACAAAATATAAGAGATGATTTTACGCCGAGTAAATAGATACCTATTATGTCATGCTTTAACCACTTTAAGACCAGCCACCGTCATTATACTGCGGCAAGGTGGTCTGTTCCCACAAATCGCCGTGGAATTCACTATTGTGGACGCACGCACGCTCCCATTGGCCAGCGGGGAAGCCAATCAGCGGGTGGGGTGGACTCAATGTCTGCCGGCCACCCGTGATCATTCCCCGCAGTGACAGAAAGGGGATCTGCCTGTGTAAACAAGGCAGATCCCCGTTCTGACAGGGGAGATCACACAGATTCTCTCTTTCTGCTATGCAGGAAGATGGATCTGTGTGTTTCCCCAGTCACACAGTTCCCCACACAATTAAAAACACCTCCCAGGGAACACATTTAACAACTTGATCGCCCCTGATGTTAACCCCTTCCCTGCCAGTGTCATTATTACAAAGTCAGTGCATATTTTTAGCACTGATTACTGTAATAATGTCACTGGTTGCCAAAAAAGTGTAAAAAATGTCAGTTAGGTGCCCGATCTGTCTGCCGCAATGTCACAGTCCCGCTAAAAATCACTGATCACCACCATTACTAGTAAAAAAAATAAAATAAATAAAAATGCCATAAATCTATCCCTTATTTTGTAGACGCGATAACTTTTGCGCAAACTAATCAATATACGCTTATTGCGTTTTTCTACCATATGTAGCAGAATACATATTGGCCTCAACTGATAAATACATTTGTTTGTTTACATTTTTTTTGGAAATGTTTTATAGCAGTAAGTAAAAAATATATATTTTTTCAAAATTGTCACTCTTTTTTTGTTTATTGTGCAAAAAATAAAAGCCGCAGAGGCGATCAAATACCATCAAAAGAAAGCTCTATTTGTGGGAAAAAAAGGCCTTCAATTTCGTTTGGGTACAACATCACATGATCGCGCAATTGGCAGTTAAAGCGGTGCAGTGCCGAATCGCAGAAAAAGACCTGGTCATTAAAGCAGAGGTCTGCCACTCCTTTAAAAATTAAAAGTCAGCAGCTACACATACTGGAGTCCAGCGATGTCAGCACCGCTCACCGATCTTCTGATCGGTGGATGAGGGCAGCCACCGCCATCTAGACTAAGGGAACCCGGACGTGTAGCCATTCAGCTTCACGGCTGGGCCCCTACTGCACATGCACAAGCCGCCACTGCGCTTTCTCATTGGCGGCGGCAGAGGAGAAGGAGGGAGCCCGGCTGCTGACGGTCATGGCTGGGGCCCTGGGCTCCCGGATTTGTGGAAAAGGACACCTGTCTAAAGACAGGTGTCCTCTTCCCCCTCCCCCCCGAAAGGTGCCAAATGTGACACCTGAGGGGGGGAGGAATCCGACCAGGGGAAGGTCCACTTTTGGATGGAACTCTGCTTTAAGGAAGAAATCCTTCCGATCCTTAAGTGGTTAAAACTGAGTACGGCCATGGGACGGCGACAAACTATAATCCCTAAAAATCTCCATAGGTGACACTTTAAAAGCCTTTATAGGTTACCAATTTAGAGTTAAAAAGGGGGGTAGATTTACTAAAACTGTTGCACTCAGAATCTGGTCAGCTGTGCATTGTAGCCAATTCAGCTGCTAACTTCAGCTTGTTTAATGATGCTTTCGCAATAAACCCTGCAACTGATTGGTTTCTATGCAAAGTTGCACCAATTTTTACACTCTTCAGTTTTAGTAAATAACCCCTAGGAAGTCTGATGCGAGAACTATTGCTCTCACTCTTACATTTGTGACAATACCTCACATGTGTGGTGCGATACTGTTTACATATGCATGCGGGATCTATGTGCATGAGAATGGGGGGATGGGGGCACTTTTTTAAAAAAAAAAAAATCTTATTTTATTATTTATTTTATCAAAATGTCCTTTTTTTGACACAGTACTTTTATTTACTTATTTATTTATTGAATTCTATTACTATAAGGCTCCTTTCACACTGAGGCGTTTTACAGATGTTATTTAGCTAAAAATAGCGTCTGTAAAGCGCCTCAAAAATCCCCCCCAATCCACCCCAATGTGAAAGCCCTGAGTGCTTTCACACTGGGGCGGTGCGCTTGCGGGACGTTACAAAAAGTCCTGCAAGCAGCATCTTTGGGGCGGTGAGGGGAGCGGTGTATATACCACTCCTCTAACGCCCCTGCCATTGAAATGAATGGCAAGAGCTTCCGAAGCGGCTGCACACCACCTCGGTAGCGCTCCCTCCCCCATAGCCATATCGCTGGTAAAACTCCGCTAAAACTAGCAGGGTTTTACCGCGACCGCGGCTGCCGCTTTAGTGTGAAAGTAGCCTAACAATGGATGAACAACATGAACACCATATCTCTCCTCTGCCCTCCAAAGCATCTGATCAAAGCAAGATCAGTTTGATCAGACGCTTTACAAGCCAGTAACATAAAAATAGGCAGTTGAGCTGTGGTTTTACCACCCCCTTAAGCTGCAAAGGCAGCTGGATGAGGCTGTACATATGCTGCGACCACAATGCTTTGTTTCATGGCCATGGCCATGTAAAAAATGATTACCCCTGTTGCGTGTGGTGGGTACTGCCCGCCGCAATCAATTGAATGGGGCATTAAGCATGCGGTTGTGGCTGGGGTGGTGCTGGCGTTTCAGGAGTAAAACAGGCAGTGAGGAGGCGACATATTGCCTCCCAGCCAGCTGTCAATCGCCCGCTGAAAGGCAATCCACTGTGGATCACTAATACAGCCACAGATAGCAAGAAAACAAATCTGACAGGGGTTTTAACCCTTCCTGACTCTACCCAAACTATAAAAAAATGTTGGGTAGCATTTCTCCTACAACAATTGGATAACATAAGATAGGTGAAAGAAACATATATTATTTAACTGTCTTTTAATACTTTTACTAAGCAACTTGTACATCATTTAACTGTGCAGTATCCTTAAAAAACAAGTTTAGCAACCTTATGTATGACAAAAACATAATCAGTACAAACAGAATGTATTTTATGCATTGTTCTATTGGAGTCATAACTTATTAATATAGCAGTAACAAGACATCCCTGCAGCACAAGTTTACATGAAATGGTTCATCACCATACATAGATGACATCATCTGCTGTCAGGTTATACAGAATTGTAACAAACAACATTCTGCCAAGGAGAAAAAAATCGAATCCTATAGAATGTACAGAATATTTATAACACATATGTTTCAGAGCAGACTGCAATCACAATGCTTTTATACTGCCTTAAAAAGCAAGCATATTCTTCATACCATTGCACAGGCTATTCCCTTGTCAATTGCCAAAGCAAGATTTCTGATGTGATGACTTCTGAAAACACGAACATTTCCTCTTTTTACCAACACGTCAAAAAAACCTGCAGGGTTTCAGGAAACTTTCTGTTATTGAAAGTATGAAATGTTACACATACTACAATATAAAACAAAGTATTTACATTACATGGTGTTAAAGGAACATGTACAGTATATACAGTATCTCACAAACGTGCGTACACCCCTCACATTTTTTGTAAGTCATTTATTATATCTCTTCATGTGACAACACTGAAGAAATGACACTTTGCTACAATGTAAAGTAGTGAGTGTACAGCTTGTATAACAGTGTAAATTTACTGCCCTCTCAAAATAACTCAACACACAGCCATTAATGTCTAAACCACTGGCAACAAAACTGATTACACCCCTAAGTGAAAATGTCCAAATTGGGCCCAATTAGCCATTTCCCCCATGTGATTTGTTAGTGTTACAAGGTCTCAGGTGTGAATGGGGAGCAGGTGTGTTAAATTTGATGTTTTCGCTCTCACTCTCTCATACTGGTCACTGTAAGTTCAATATGGCACCTCATGGCAAAGAACTCTCTGAGGATCTGAAAAAAAAGAATTGTTGCTCTACATAAAGATGGCCTAGGCTATAAGAAGATTGCCAAGACCTTGAAACTGAGCTGCAGCATGGTGGCCAAGACCATACAGGGGTTTAACAGGACAGGTTCAACTCAGAACAGGCCTCACCGTAGTCGACCAAAGAAGTTGAGTGCACATGCTCAGCATCATATCCAGAGGTTGTCTTTGGGAAATAGACATATGAGTGCTGCCAGCATTGTTGCAGAGGTTGAAGGGGTGGGGGGGTCAGCCTGTCAGTGCTCAGACCATACGCTGCACACTGCATCAAATTCTGCATGGCTGTCGTTCTTGAAGGAAGCCTCTTCTAAAGATGATGCACAAGAAACCCTGCAAACAGTTTGCTGAAGACAAGCAGACTAAGGATATGGATTACTGGAACCATGTCCTGTGGTCTGATGAGACCAAGATAAACTTATTGTGTTTGTTCCAGATGGTGTCAAGCGTGTGTGGCAGCAACCAGGTGTGGAGTACAAAGACAGGTGTATCTTGTCTACAATCAAGCATGGTGGTGAGAGTGTCATGGTCTTGGGCTGCATGAGTGCTGCTGGCACTGGGCAGCTACAGTTCATTGAGGGAACCATGAATACCAACATGTACTGTGACATACTGAAGTAGAGCATGATCCCCCCCCTCGGAGACTGGGCCACAGGGCAGTATTCCAACATGATAACGACCCCAAACACACCTCTAAGAAGACCACTGCCTTGCTAAAGAAGCTGAGGGTAAAGGTGATGGACTGGACAAGCATGTCTCTAGACCTAAACCCTATTGAGCATCTGTGGGGCATCTTTAAATGGAAGGTGGAGGAGCGCAAGGTCTCTAAAATCCACCAGCTCCAAGATGTTGTCATGGAGGAGTGGAAGAGGACTCCAGTGGCAACCTGTGAAGCTCTGGTGATCTCCATGCCCAAGAGGGTTAAGGCAGTGCAGGAAAATAATGGTGGCCATACAAAATATTGACACTTTGGGCCCAATGTGGACATTTTCACTTAAGGTTGTACTCACTTTTGTTGCCAGCAGTTTAGACATTAATGGCTGTGTGTTGAGTTATTTTGAGGGGACAGCAAATTTACACTGTTATACAAGCTGTACACTCACTACTTTACAATGTAGCAAAGTGTAATTTCTTCAGTGTTGTCACATGAAAAGATATAATAAAATAGTTACAAAATGTGAGCAGTGTACTCACTTTTGTAAGACACTGTACATACACTATATATATATATATATATATATATATATATATATATATATATATATATTCATATACTATATAAATACTATATATATATTTGCATGTATGTTCTTTTTCCAGATAATTTATTTTATAACATATTGTATTACAAAAAAGATGTACCAGTCAGGATAGCCACAAAGCTCTTTTTTTCTAAAATGTTGCCAGGTTCATACAAAATTATGATTCGGTAGGTTTTAAAGATAGATGAGAGTGTAGCTGCAGGTTACAGCATACTGTATGCGTGTAAATATATATTTGATAATGATGGTTCAAGTACACCTGTCATGATGGAAAATAGAAATGAAAAAACATTACACGATCATCCCAAACCTTCTTCTGTCCAAATTAACTCAGCTCTCCGCGCCCACCTCCGTCTGTCAGTGGATCAACAGCTTCCTGACAGACAGGCAGCAGCTAGTGAGGCTGGGAAAATACAAATCCAGCACCCGTATAATCAGCACCGGAGCTCCTCAGGGCTGTGTTCTCTCCCCACTGCTCTTCTCCCTGTACACCAACGATTGCACATCTAAGGACCCCTCTGTCAAGCTCCTGAAGTTTGCAGACGACACCACACTCATCGGCCTCATTCAGGACGGTGACGAGTCTGCTTACAGACAGGAGGTTAAAGAGCTGGCTGTCTGGTGCACTCTTAACAACCTGGAGCTTAACACACTCAAAACAGTGGAGATGATCGTGGACTTCAGGAGAAACCCCCCTGCACTCCCCCCACTCACCATCATGAACAGCACTGTGACTGCAGTGGAGTCATTCAGGTTCCTGGGCACCACTATCTCTCAGGACCTGAAGTGGGACATTCACATTGACTCCACTGCGCTACTTTAACTGGCAATTGCACATTCATGCAACCCTGTGTGCAAATGAAATTTCTATATTTTTTTTTTTACACAAATATAGCTTTCTTTTTGGTGGTATTTGACCACCATTGTTTTCTTTTATGATATAAACCAAAAAAAAGAACATTTTGAAAAAATATATATATCTTCTACTTTCTGTTATAAAACTTGAAGGAAAAAATTACATGTTTTTCACACAAATAGAGCTTTCTTTTGGTGGTATTTGATCACCACTGGGTTTTCATTTTTTTTTTATATAAATGAAAAAAGACCGAAAATTTGGTGATCAGCAACTTATAGTGGGACTGTGATAGTGTGACGGACAATATGGTGCTAGCTGACACTGGCAGGGAGGTACAGTAACTGACATCAATAGTGACACTAATACAGTGATCAGTGCTAATACTGTACACTGTCACTGTACTGACACTGGTTGAGAAGGGGTTAACATCTATGGGCCATCAATGGGTTACTTTGTGTATAACAATGTGTAATGTGTGCTGCTTTTACTTAACTATCTGGCTGTTTTTTCTCTCTGCTTTGCGCACAGAACTTTAAACCTTAACTCCATGTTTTAGTGAACTTTAAAGGACTACTCAGCCATTCATAGGAAGCTTTGTATTTTCTGGATGAATACAATTGCTTCCTTTGATTCGCTGAGGCGGAGAGGCGGGTGGATGACATCACAATTTCACCTCAGCCAATCAGGGGAAGCTTTGTATTCATTTAGAAAATACAAAACTGCCTGTGAATGGCTGAGCTGCGCTCAACCTGACTCGATTTTTTTTGGGAACAGGATGGAAAGTCTCCGTCTTGCTGCTGCTGCTGCTGGAATACAGAGCTGTATATAGTATGTAGCTGAGGCTGACAGCCACTGCATCTGTTAGTGAAGGAAATTGTTTGCTTGTACCAGTTTGATCATAAAGTATGGAGTTAGACTTTAAGAGTACACTGTTTACATCAGTGGTTCTCAACCCTGTCCTCAAGTACCCCTAACAGGCCATGTTTTGAGAATTTCACTTATATAAAATAGCTGTCCAAAATACCAAGCCATTGAGTTTGATTTAAAGCACCTGTGCAAGATAAAGGAAAACCTGCAAACCAGGACTGTTGGGGGAACCACTGCTTTACATAACTCTTCTGTCTTTTCAAATAGAAAATTATGCTGTTTTGGCCTTTTACAAAAATTGTAGTCATATGTTATTAACCTTTTGGTTACTGTAGTTTATTAATGCCTAAATGCTTAGTGCAAATAAAGCAGCATCAGCAACTTGACTATAATTCTATTTCTAATTTGCATACCTATTTTGTTTCCATAATTTTAAAGGACATATAAGGTATATTATGTTTATTATGGTACACAGCTTTTGTTTTATAAATAATATGTGCTTGTTTTCTATTTATTTATTCATTATATATTTTTTTAACTTCTGTAATTGTATCTGACAATTATAGTACCAAGCAGATGAGTGCTGCCTCGAAGCTGCAGTGCAGTCTGCAGACTGAAGGCTTCTTTGGTCAAGAAGTGTATGTCAATGTCAGGAAAGCCTCAAACCAGCATTTGTCATAGCTTATACAATGATCTTATCTTACACTGTTGGCACTACATAAATCCTGTATATTAATAAAAAAACATAATATTAATAATAATTTAAAGTGATTGCCCCTGTGTGCTATGTAGTATATTTATTCTTTGTGCCACTAACGTCAGAAAAAAAAAAATAGAGTTTGATATTAAGGGAATATTTACCATATTTATCTTTTTTGTCTCCAAGTGCATCCACCCTGCCATCTGGAGTGATGCGGATAAATTTCTTTGTTGATTTGGAGTAAAACTGCAAACTGTTTTCATGCTGATATTTCCATTTCTCTGCATTCCACTATATTAGAAGTTCAGAATAAAAATGTATGATGTATTTAGAGTGCTTTAAAATGTATATAATACATTATTGAATAAATTAGCATGGCATTAAATATTAACACAGTTCCATACCATTTCCTTTTTCTTTAGTTCAAATTCTTGTCCTGTGGATTGAAGAACAGGTATATAATAAATCAGGATTACCCATTTACATTACATAAACAAGCAGCTTTTATTTGGTTGCTTACTGGCCGGAAGGTCAGCTTCATTTGAGACAGACAAGCGCCTGACAATCTTCCCATCATCCTCTCCTTCATCCAGCCATCTAAGAAGAATACAGAGATGAGTTACTGACATTGCGTGTTTTCTTTAGAGGCACAGACCATTACCCGCGATCCAGAGGGGCTAAATGATTCAGGTGTAAAGTGGCTGTTCATTGTGGCTTACCAAGCCTTGAAACTCATGTTATTTGGGGTTTTTTGCATATTATTCTTTGCATGTACTCCATTTAGTTGCCATTCAGCATTAACTTTCTGTATGTTTATGTAACTGTAGAAGAAGTAGTTAGACCCTCTACTTTCTTAACCTCTTTATTATGGAGGAACCCTTGAAATAACATCCTAGTGAATGAGATCCTCTTGGACCATTTAGTGCTTTTTCCAGCTCTCCCCTCTGGCCTATATCTACATACATGTTTTGCTATTAGAGTTTGTACTCTATCTATATGTTGGTAGATATGTGGAGACACTTCTACCTGCATACCACTAAACATGGGGGAGCTTACCCCCTGGTGATTTATCAGCTCAAATGGACTACTCCTGTCCTTCCTCTATTTCAGCCCTGTGCCTGTGGGAATTGTGCTCCACTTATACCTCCAATGTCTGCCCTGGGGGAGATTTCTGAGTGCTCTATTTATTGGGTCCCCATCTGAACTCCTACATTTTTAATAAGTTGGTGCCATCCACTTTCTTATGATACATTATTTTGACTGTATGATACATATTGTGATGCGTTTCTATGGTTAATATTCATTTCTATCTTGTTATAGATTTGTTAATGCTCATTCCTCCTGAGGAAACGACTCGCAAAACATGTAGAGGGGTCTACTGCATCTTCTTTGCCATATTTACTTCTACTTGGAAGCTCTATTTTGGTTTTGGATGCTCTATAATACCATTTGGGAAATCAGTGTGGCTAAATAGGAGCCTTGTTGTTAATGCTACATTGTTGATTTTATTCATGTGTTTTTTTAAAACATTGTAATAATAAAAAATTGCGTTTTTAAATATTCTGTATGTGTGGACTCTGTGTCCTTTGGATACAGAGAAAGTCCACTTTTCTCTCCTATTTTTCATTTTGGTTTTGTTCTACAATGATTGGATGATGGTGCCCTCTAATGTTATATTGATGATTAATTTAGGCACTATTTCTATTTATAACCCCTGCTAAAAATGTATTTATTTACAGCTCACTGTACATTAGTGTGATGGTCAAAGAGATGAATGCTCTTTACATTTGAGGCCAATGGGAATACCCCCATCTTACAAATAGCTAAAATGATCAGTGACAACTTATCTGAGAGTCAAAAACTTCTCCTTGCTGAAGGAACCCCTTGTAACCTTTGGAGGAACCCTGGTTGACAAGGCTGCTCTGCTTCTTCATAGCATCCTGAACCTCTTCACTAAGGGTCATGTTTATAAAGTTAATTCATTCAAACAAATAGAAAAAAAAACACAGAGAAGGAGAGCCCAGTCGTGATATGTAAATGTAATATAACTGACTTCTCCTCCAATAACAATCACTGAGCACAGTTGTTATACATAAGACCCAAATACGTTGTCACAAATATTTTTGTGTTAGCCGCTGCTTGCACCGCTCTGCTATTGTCATATAGCCTGGACATGTGGGCTCTGATAAAAGTTTGGTTTAGGAGCTTGCATCTGCATTTTTTTCTGCACTGTGCTTTTTCTCTCTTTTATTGCAGAAACATTAGATTGCCACTTGTCAAAGCATGTGTGAATGGTTGGGTACATAAATTTAACAACATCATAAATATGTAACAATACATTTAAAGTATAAATGTACTTTTAGGGTTATTATTTCCTTGAATTTTAGTGGACGTTTGTTTTAATTCCCCTCTGCCCATCTGTACATTCTCACTCACATTGTCTTCCCCCCTCAACTTTTTTGTAAAGCTTCCAGTGGCAAAAAAAATATCTGATGCTCTGGAGGCCATGTGACTTATTCATCTTTATCCCATGTGAAAGTGCAGGTGCTTGGTGATTGGCCCAGCATTGAGGGTGGGGCCATTATAACAACTGTGTCACTAGAATGGAAACTTAAGGGCTTGTTCACACCATGTTCACACCTGCGTTTTTGCACTGGATAAACGTTATAGCAAACGTACATAGAAAACAATAGGGTGCCTTGTTCTTCCCACAATGCTGTACAACAACAACATTTGCAACATGTGAAAGGATAGAATTAATGCTTACCTGTCCTGCCACCAATCCTCACTTTCTTGAAGAGCTACAGTGGCTAAGGAATCTCTAGCATCTGACACACTTCAGAGTGTGATGGATGTCTTTCCTTTCTTGCCAAGTGCTGTGGTTCCACCCACAGGCCTTTATGACACCATTGTGACCTGCAGTGAAGCAGAGGCCAGCAGATCAAACTACAGGGCACAGAAGGGGACCAGGCATTCAACACTCCCAGAAGTGTGTCAGTGCTAAGATTCCTTAGTGGGCTTAAAGCTAAAGTTTAGATATGGGCATTTTTCCTGAGTATGTGTGTGCCATAACTGTGCGATCCTCGGGGAAATTGGAAATCATTGTAGTAGGCACTAGGTAGGTGGGACAGTGATGGTTTGGACTCCATCTTGTCCAATTCAGGATTTCTTTGCATTCATTGAGAAAATGCAATGCGTCTCTGAACGATGCCTGTGCTTAGTACATTATCTCCTGTGCTCTGTAAGCAGCAGGGCAGCTGCTCACGCAAGGCCCAGAAGCTAGTGGCAATCACTGTACTAGCAGTGCCTATTACAGAGATTTCTAGCTTCCACTAGAATCTTCCAAGCATGGCCCATACATACTTACATGCTTACTGGTCCAATGTAACTATGTAAAAAGTGCCACACTTAAACTTTAGCTTTAACTCCTCAATAGGGATGGGCCGAACACCCCCCAGTTCGGTTCACACTAGAATTTGCAAACAGGCAATAAGTTCTAGCGAACATGCAAACCCTATTAAAGTCTATGGGACACGAACATGAAAAATCAAAAGTGCTAATTTTAAAGACGTATATGCACGTTATTGCGATAAAAAGTGTATGGGGACTTGGGTCCTGCCCTAGGGGACATGCATCAATGCAAAAAAAAGTTTTTAAATCGATAGTTTTTTCAGGAGCAGTCATTTTGATAATGGTTAATTTGAAAAAATAAAAATGAAATATTCCTTTAAATATCGTGCTTGGGGGGTCCCCTTAGTCTCCCTTTAAAGTGGCGCATCTGTGTGATGTTTAGAACAGTTCCGGAGCAAAATTACATTTCTAAAGAAAAAATGTAATTTAAAATCGCTTGCAGCTGTAATGTATTGTAATATACCCAGTGCAATAAGGTGTTCTAAAAAGTCCCACAGTCCTTTTCAGGTAAGTTTGATGCAATATATCTCTTATCACCACATCGCGTGAGTCAATCAAGTGCACCTTCGCCCCACATAGATTTAAAGTCACCAGAAATATATGCCTCACATTCTCATGCTTGGCATAAATGCACAAAAGACAAATTCCAGATAGATCTGAAGTCTCCACCGCCGTCAGACATCCGGAATTACCAGTATTACAACTCATCAATCAGGCAGTGGGGGGAAAACAAGAGAGGCTCCACATTGTGTAATACCATTTTAAAACACAGCTTTATTCATCAATCCCGACCCCCCTCCAACCATTGCACTGACAGATAATGCATGACACAATAGCTCATAATACGGGAAGTGCCGGACATCAGATGGACATGCGTCCTGTGCAGACACCAGATACCGGAGCGTTCCTCACCCGACCCGCAGGATTAGAGCGTCTCTGGCAGTATTCTTACACAGCCTGCACTGACTGTACACTAAATGCGCTGTATGTATAGTCTACACTGAATGCAGTGTATATATATATATATATATATATATATATATATATTCTTACACTGCCTGCACTGACTACTCTACACCGTATCTATATACTGCACTGCCTACATGCCACTAACTAACCTGGTTAATCTAACCTAACTTCTCCACTTTCATACGGCCGCCCCCTTAGCCAATCATGGCTCTTTCTGCAGAGCCCGCTGTGATTGGCCAAAGCATGCAAGTCATGTGCATGCTTTGGCCAATCAGCGGGTGTCATTTCCCTGCGATCTCGCAATGCATTATGGGGCATTCATCAGCGATCGAATTTGCCGCAAATGCCCCATAATGTTCTAGATCCGGCGAACGCCCAATGTTCGAGTCAAACTTACATTAGACTAGAACATCTGGCCCATCCCTACTCCTCAACAAAGACAGTGCAGGTGGCAGAAAAAGTCTTTTCCTTACAGGTAGTTCTTATCTTCAAGTTTTCATTCTAGTGACAGAGTTACTGTAATGTGACCTTTTTTATTTTAACTGCATATCCAAAACTTAGTTTTGACAATCAATTGACCCCCTTACTCTCCACCCAAAATTAACAGTTCTCTTTTAAAATGAATGTAATACATTTAATTCAGTTGAATCAATTTAGAAACAAAGAACACATTACTGCATGGGTTGGCAACGTCAGCACTCCTAGTGTTGTAAAATTACAAATCATACCTCTGCCTCTGGAAGTCATGCCAGTGGCTGTAAAAGTTTTACAATGCTTCATTAGACTAGTAGTTTCACAGCAGCTGGACTGCCAAAGATTTCCTACCTCTGCATTAGCATATTGTATGTACTAATTTTTCCATTCAAAAATGTTTCCAGTTCAAAAAATCTTCAATTTCACAAATCAACTGAATTGCAATATACTGTATGTCAATTCACAAAGATTATTTAATGGGTTTAAGACCCCTTTCACACTGGGGCAGTTTTCAGGCGCTTTATTGCTGGAAATAGCCTTTGCTAAGTGTCTGAAAACTGCCTCTCATTCATTCAAGTGTGTCTTTTTCACATTGAGGTAGTGCACTTGCGGGATGGGAAAAAAAGTCCTGCAAGCGGCATCTTTGGGGCGGGTTGGGAGCACTGCACAACGTGAGTTTTTAACCCCTTTTTGGGGTTAAAAGCGCCCCGCTAGCTGAAACAGAGGTAAAGTGCCGCTAAAATGAGCGTCGCTGTACTGCGAACGTGGCCTCGGCCCTAATGAGAAAGGGGTCTTTAGGTGTTAAAGTACTGCTATCTTCTGGCTGCTGTCAACTATTACATGCCATGTGGTGTCTACTGTGGAGGGCCGGAAACTGAGCCATTGAAGATGGTGATAAGATGCCAATAAACTAAGTCAATATTGTTGAGAAATTAAAGTTAAAGTATAAATAAAGGCAAAACATTTTTTTTTAGTTTTGGACAGAGATTAGAGCCCCTGATGGATATACAGCGATTATAACCCTCCCATATTCTATCCAAAATGAAAAAAAAAAAGTTTTGCCCATAGTTTTATTTTAAATGTCCATTCCATGCAAAGAAAAAACAATTTTGTACCTATGCACTTTTCACAAATTGAGAACTTAAATGCTCATTAAATTGATTCCTCTACAATTCATCTACAATTGTAAAGAGGGGAGTAAATGCTAGAAAAGGGGGATGCTCTATTCCAAATAGTTAAACTGAGATGTTTATTTTCCAACAAAATACTTTTTAATTTAAAAGGATTTTAAAAGAAACAAGAAGAAAATTAGATGGACATAAAAATGATTACACTATTTTTCTTGTCACCAATTTCAACAAATTATGTTGCATGACAGAATATAAAGCCGTTCTGATTTTCAGATAATGTCATAGTATTAAACTATGGAACAGCAATCCTTAGCGAGATTTCATTAGCTGCTCTCTCAGTCGTGCCAGAATATGAAAGATTTTTGCATTTCAAATATTCCTTTAATGAAAAGTTTACAAGCACAATGCCTTTGTGATGTTCATTGTTGTCTGATATCCTGATATCGGGAAAGAAGCAAACAAGAACTCTTGAAGTTTTTTTTTAGTGGCAGCTCAATAAGGGGTATATACAATATACATGCACTACTTTCAGAAAATTGTAAAGGAGGAGTGCCCTACTAATTTAAAAAGTGTCTGACAGTCGCTAAATGGGTTTACCAAGCAAGAGTTTTTGTATTGTGTAAGAAGCATCCATGTGTAAGCATACTCATTATTGTATTATGCGTAAAAAAAAAAAAAAAATCTCAGTGTACACCTATACATTTTTTTTGAAATAACAAAGTTGTGTCACTTTTAATTGTTGTATTTTGTCATGACCATATTTAACCACTTCAGCCCCGGAAGGATATCACACTTTAGGACCAGAGCACTTTTTTGCGATTCGGCACTGCGTTGCTTTAACTGACGATTGCGCGGTCGTGCAACATTGTACCCAAACAAAATTTGCGTCCTTTTTTACCCACAAATAGAGCTTTCTTTGCTGGTATTTGATCCCCTCTGCGTCATTGCCGCTATAAACAAAAAAAGAGCGCCAATTTTGCAAAAAAAAAAAAACAGTTTTTCTTACTTTTTGCTAAAATACAAATCCAAAAAAAATATAAAAAAACATTTCTTTTTCATTTTTTAATTTTTTGGCCGATTGATATTCTTCCTCATATTTTTGGTTAAACAAATCGCAATCGGCGTTTATTGATTGGTTTGCGCAAAAGTTGCCGCGTTTACGGATGATGAGAATTAATTTCTGGGGTTTTTATTTTTTTTTATTTTTTACTAGTAATGGCGGCGATCTGCAATTTTTAGTGGTACTGCGATAGTGCGGCAGACATGTTGGACCATTTTGACACTTTTTTGGGACCAGCGATCAGTGCTATATAAATGCACTGATTACTGTGTAAATGACATTGGCAGTGGAGGGGTTAACCTGCAGGGGGCATTCTAAGGGTTAACTGTGTTCCCTCAGTGTGTCCTAACTGTATTGGTGCTGGGCTGGCAGGGGGAGGGGAGTGATCACAGCTTCCATATACAGGAAGCCTGTGAAGCCAGCCCTTCCCCGTCTGTCAGAACGGAGATCCGTGTTTACATACACGGACCTCCGTTCTTTCACTGTGGGGGGGGCCATTGCGGGTAGCCGGCGGCGATCGAGTCCACCCCACCCGCTCCCTGCCCGCCCCCGGACACAGTGAGCCTGCGAGCGCGCTCACAATGCTAGTTAAAACGGCCGCCGCCAGGTGACGACTTTTCGCGATAACAAGCCATCTTGTCACCGTCACGCTGCGGCAGGTGGTCGGCAAGTGGTTAAACACAGTTCTATGCTAGGGATATGACAATAATGTCATATAAAATAAGAAAAATTACATAAAAATGAGTTCTGGGTAAAATGTAGTAACCAATAAGTCAGCTCAAAATCTGTACTCGTAATTCACCATAGTTGTTCTCTGACTTTTGTCATGAAAATTAGAACCAGTTTTTGCAGTTTAATCTTTTCTACTTGTTTCTATGAGTGTTGAAATTAACTGTAGCATTGATGCATCGCGATTTGCCCATCCACAATGCGGCATTGATGCTACGACTGGCATAATCGATTTTCGGATGGCGTCATTCGTGTGCCATCATCATCAGACAGGTACTACTGAGTCTGCAGGAGAAAGTGTCAGACTCAGTAGTGAAGTATACTGAGGAAAGCTGACCGCACATTGGCTGGATGAAAAAATGCTTGTAGTTTATTCAGAAATTGTACAACATCAACATGCCAAATGGATTAGGCAGGCACCGACATATCCAAAGACAGGTAAAGGGTTACCTTTACCTGTCTTTAGATATGTCGGTGCCTGCCTAATCCATTTGGCATGTTGATGTTGTACAATTTCTGAATAAACTACAAGCATTTTTTCATCCAGCCAATGTGCGGTCAGCTTTCCTCAGTATACTTCACTACTGAGTCTGACACTGACAGTATATACAGTATCTCACAAAATTGAGTACACCCCTCACATTTTTGTAAATATTTTATTATAGCTTTTTATGTGACAACACTAAAGATATTACACTTTTCTACAATGTAAAGTAGTGAGTGTAAAGCATGTATAACAGTGTATATTTTCTGTCCCCTCAAAATAACTCAACACACAGCCATTAATCTCTAAACCGCTGGCAACAAAAGTGAGTACACCCCTAAGTGAATTAGCCATTTTCCAATTAGCCATTTTCCCTCCCCGGTGTCATATGACTTGTTGGTATTACAAGGTCTCAGGTGTGAATGGGGATCAGGTGTGTTAAATTTGGTGTTATAGCTCTCACTCTCTCATACTGGTCACTGGAAGTTCAATATGGCACCTCATGGCAAAGAACTCTCTGAGGATCTGAAAAAAAGAATTGTTGCTCTACATAAAGATGCAAAGACCTTGAAACTGAGCTGCAGCATGGTGGCCAAAACCATACAGCAGTTTAGCAGGACAGGTTCCACTCAGAACAGGCCTCGCCATGGTCGACCAAAGAAGTTGAGTGCATGTGTTCAGTGTCATATCCATAGGTTGTTTGGAAATAGATGGATGAGTGCTGTCAGCATTGCTGCAGAGGTTGAATGAGTGGGGGGTCAGCCTGTCAGTGCTTAGACTATACGCCGCACACTGCACCAAATTGGTCTGCATGGCCAGAAGGAATAATGCACAATAAAGCCCTCAAACAGTAGACTAAGGACATGGGTTACTGGAACCTGATGTCCTGTGATGAGACCAATATAAACTTGTTTGGTTCAGAAGGTGTCAAGCGTGTGTTGCGGCAGCCAGGTGAGGAGTACAAAGACAAGTGTGTCTTGCCTATAGTCAAGCAGTCAAGCATGGTGGTGGGTGTGTCATGGTCTAGGGCTGCATGAGTGCTGCAGGCACTGGGGAGCTACAGTTCATTGAGGGAACCATGAATGTCAACAGACTGGGCCGCAGGGCAGTATTCCAACATGATAACGACCCCAAACACACCCCCAATATGACCACTGCCTTGCTAAAGAAGCTGAGGTTAAAGCTGATGGACTGGCCAAGCATGTCTTCAGACCTAAACCCTATTGAGCATCTGTGGGGCATCCTCAAACAGAAGGTGGAGGTGCGCAAGGTCTCTAACATCTACCAGCTCTGTGATGTCCTCATGGAGGAGTGGAAGAGGACTCCAAGGGCAACCTGTGAAGCTCTGGTGAACTCAATGCCCAAGAGGGTTAAGGCAGTGCTGGAAAATAATGGTGGCCACACAAAATGTTGACACTTTAGGCCAGATTTGGTCATTTTCATTTAGGGGTGTACTCACTTTTGTTGCCAGCGGTTTAGACATTAATGGCTGTGTGTTGAGTTATTTTTAGGGGACAGCAAATTTACACATACGTACAAGCTGTAGACTCACATGCATGGCTGGCTCCATGCAGCCATGCCATGCATTGCATATGTGGGGCAGTGAAGAGAAAAAACATACATCATACAAAAAAGTATCAATGAGATTGGGATGTGAATCAATCACTAAGACAATAAGACCTACATAAACCATACTTGATTACATGGCATACGTTGTCATTTGGGAGGGCAGGATGTTATGGGGACATTTGTTGTAGCTGTTTGTAGAATATATTATTGGCTCAGGCTGGTGCACATATTATTCAATAAGTAAGTGCAATATATATATTTTATATCATTCTATAATATTATAATACCTTTTTTTATTATTATTATTTCATTAATTAATGGTTTATGTCTTAGTGATCTTTTCACAAATACTTAATTGATACCTTTTTTGTATGTTTTATTATGGTTTTGCTCATTACTACCAGTGCCATGCATGCTGCGCATGGGCTACTTTATTGTTTTTTGGTCCATATGTTAGTTTAGAAATGCTCCTTTGTAATGTTCTCTGTAATGATCTGAATGTGAATAATAAAAGCCCTCTTTTGGGATGGTTAGTTATAGTTATGGTGGTTAATGGTTAAGAGAATTACCATCCCCAAATAGGATATTGCACTTCCCTATACCCATTGGCAAGAGAACCAGAACCGTTGCCAGTAAGTAATATACTACAGTGCTGTCCACACTTAGCCCCTCCCACTGTAGCTTTTTAGATCGGAGAAGGAGAGGCAGAGATCAGATCACGTGACCGGCTGAGTGACCACTACCTGGCTAGAACAGATCGCAGATAAAATGAGGGCTCATTATTTGTTTAACACTTAACATAGCGGTGGCATAGAGGTAGGATGGATTTGTGACTTTCATAGGAAAGTTGTTGTTTTTATGGTCATGGCTTAGTCACTCAGTGTTTTTTTTTCGCTTTTTTTTATACTGACAACGTTTGTTGATATTACCCTAGATATCTGTTACAATTACATGACATGCTAAAGTAAAATGACAGAAGGAGACCAAAAAGAACGAGAGATAAAAAATGCAAACATCTGGGCACATTTCGGCTTTTATGAACAAATGGGGAAGCACAAATTGGTCTTATGTAAAGCCTGTCACACATAAATGAAATATTTAGGGAATACTACTAACTTGAGAAACCATGCTACCCATTTTCACTCAGAGATGCTGCCACCTGCCACCACCACTAGTGCCACGCCAACTGCCAGTGCTATAGAAATAGACCCAGCTCAGCCAAGAATTGATGCGATACTGTCAACTTTGCCGCCCAACTCTGAAAAAGGGAGGGAATACCAAAAGCTGTGGCAGTTTTCATAGCTAATGTCCTATGGCCTTACTCTGTTGTAGACAACACCGGGTTCCGCTACCTGATGAATACGATAGAGCCGCGTTACAAGATCCCATTACAAAGTCACTTTACAAAAAACTTTATACCTGCACTCTACCACAAAAGCAAAGCTCAGATAATTGTGTCAATGAGCCAAGCAAGTTGAGTCGCAATAACGTGTGATTCATGGACTTCAGAGTCTTATGTTACAATAACAGCACATTACGTTAGTAAGGACTGGCAGGTCTTGTTGCATGTACTGCAAACGAGAGCCATTTATGAGTTTCACACGGGCGCTCAACTGGCAGAGTTATTGTCTCATGTCGTGGAAGAATGGCAGCTGTCCGATAAATCTGTAGTATTTGTGACCAACAACCTGTGCAACATGATAGTTGCAGCTCAAGTTGGGAAATTCCCTCATGTAAAATGCTTCCCATATACTTAATATTGCGCCCCAGTGGCTGCTGAAAGTGGTCACGATCTCCAGGCTTCTTGGCACAGTGCGATGGATATCCACATTCTTTCACCACAGCACTATAGCAAGCCACTGTCTAAAAGAGAAACAGAAATGTCTTGGCCTGAAGAATCATAAGCTGATAACTCATGTGCCAACAAGATGGACATGGTTGAGAGGTTCTTAGAACAACAACCTGCAGTCTGTGCCACCTTGCTGTCTCCAGAAATAAGAAAAGGAGAGTCTGATCTCTGCAATCTCAATGAAACAGATGTGAGTGCATTAAAGCCAATGAAAGATGCAACTATGCTGATGTCAGAAGAGCACTATCCAACAGTTTCTCTCATTGCCCCTCTAAATGATCAACTCCTCCAGAGTATGACAGACACTATGGGAGACACACCCATGATCCATGAGATCAAGAATGCTATCAGAACAGATCCGAAGGGGTACAGCAGCAGGGGAAGTGGGAAAAAGACCAGGGGGGCTTTAGCCCAAAGAAATGTGGCGTATGAAAAATGGGCATGGTGTAAACTAAACAGTGGGTGTGGCTTAAAGGGGCATGGCTTGAAGGGGTGTGGATTGAGTCTGAGATGTACGAGGGATGGAGGAAGAAAGAAAGAAAGAAAGAAATTGGGAGGGAAGGAGAGTGACGAGAAGGAAGAGAGGAAAGAAGGATGGAGGGGACAGCAGGCCCAGATCATACACCATAATAGCAATATGTGTAATCTAGAAAGTTTAACAATCAGCAGGTAAAGATACTCCAAACACCTGGTGTTAGCACTTCAATCATTGTGACACCATGGTTGTTATGGTGTCAGGATGATTAAAGCGCATTATTTCTTATATTACATTGTAATATAAAATGAAATCATTCAACTCACCATAATGCAGAATCAGTGGGAGCCCAGGTGTGTCACTTGCCACATTGCCTGTCACCAGATGCCATCAGGTTGTCCTCAGCGGAGTGCCTCCTTCCATCAGGTGTCCCCCAGCAGCATGCCTCTTCCATCAGGTGTCCCCCAGCAGCATGCCTCTTCCATCAGCTCTCCCCCAGCAGCGTGCCTCTTCCATCAGGTGTCCCCCAGCAGTGTGCCTCTTCCATCAGGTGTCCCCTAGCAGCGTGCCTCTTCCATCAGGTGTCCCCCAGCAGCATGCCTCTGCCATCAGGTGTCCCCCAGCAACGTGCCTTTTACATCAGGTGTCTGCCAGCAGCGTGCCTTTTACATCAGGTGTCCCCCAGCAGAGTGCCTCTTCCATCAGGTGTCACCCAGCAGCGTGCCTCTTCCATCAGGTGTCCCCCAGCAGCATGCCTCTTCCATTAGGTGTACCCCAGCGTGCTTGTACATCAGAGTCTCTCCAGCATGTCCTTTAATGGACGTCACATGTCCCGTGCTAGCGCGGGATTGGCTAAGTGTGACATCCATCATAGCCACCCGCAGTGTCACTGAGTCCCCTCGGCACCCTGTAATGGACGTCACATGTCCCGAGATGCAGGATTGGACCACTGCAGTGACATCCATCGTAGGCTCCGCTGCATCAGGACTTCTTTTTTAATGGTGGCTCGGGGCTAATAATGCAATTAGACTGCCCTGAGCCCCAGGGCTTTTCGGGGGCACCCTCGGGGCTGTAGCCCCCTTAGCCCGGGGCTAACGATGCCTATGTACAGCAGTGAGGCAGAGAAGAAGATCCTTCATACAGCCTCTGCATTGGATGCTTGCTTTAAATGGGACTGCCTTTTATCCTCACAGAGGAGGAGAGATTGGAGACATACAGAGGAGTAAATGAGGAGGCTGCATCCTTGGAGGGAATTTGAATTTCATCATGTTTCTTGAAACACCATTAACCTAGCAGTAGATAGCTAGTTTAGCTACATTGTCATAAGCCCCACTTCTGATGCGGTTCGGGAACTGCACCAGTCCTATTCCTGTGCGTTTTCCTCACCCCATCAGAATCACAGGTATTCACAATGTGTTTTCTTGTTTTCTATTTTCTATTATTTTGTTCAAATACAGATCACATCTAATAAGAGGACACATGGGGATCAAGTGCCTAGGAGAAAAGGAACTCTGGAAGAAGAAGAAACACCCATCGAGGAGGACAGCCATTCTCCATCTCCTCCCAAAAGAAAGTCCAGATCGCTGCTCATGATGACTTTGCTGGGACAGTCTTTCACTGACACTGAAGGTACAATAGAACCCAAGACCCCCTATGCCAAGGCTGAAGAGGAAATGGAAAAATATTGCAAAGCCCCACCTCTGCCATCCCTCATCCCCTCTGCCCTCCCTCCCTCTCCCCCTCCAAACAATCATCACAGTGAACCTGGAACATATTATATTTGTTATAGCTTTTCTAGCACTGGAGATGGAGAATGATTTCTTTTTGAAGATTGTGCCCATTTTGCATTTTCACACCAGTGTCTCTGTGACTGTCTGTCTATGTCTAGGGGTTTAACCTACAGGTAAGCCTATAATACGGCTTACCTGTAGGTGCCCTGCATATCTCCTAAACCTGTACGGTTCAGGAGATATGCAGTGTACTAGCTGTGCCTACGTCATTTTGGCAGATGCGCAGTGAAGAAACAGCCTCCGTGCCATTTCACTGTGATCATGCCGTGACTGGTGGCTCCCACGCGCATCTGGGTTTACTTCCTCTTTAGCACAAATATGTTGTTGACTGACTGGCAGGTGGCAGTGGCAGTGGCAATTGGAAACAATCATTACAGTAACCCTGGAACATTTTATATTTGTTATAGTTTTTCTAGCACTGAAGAATGGTTTCTTTTTGAAGATTGTGTCCATTTTGAATTTTGACACTAACAACGTATCTATTGTCAATGTCTAGGGGTTAACCCTCAACCAAATAAATACTAAAAGTGTATTCCAGGCAACTGACGCCTGCCAAGCCACCAGAGGAAGGCAAATCCTTGAAAGAATAAATTGAAACTTAAAACCTTGAGTAAATCTTTATTGGATCACACAAATACACACAAAGAAAAACACAGCTGACCTGACCTCATGTCTGGGGCTGTGCCATTGCCTGCCTGTGGCCCAGTGGCCTGCCCTTTCTCATGATTCTGATACACTGATGTGTGTATTTTTTTGCTATTGTAATGTGTGTGAATGTGTGTATATTTGTGATCCCATAAAGATGTGCCCAAGGTTTTCAGATTCAGTTGACGATTTATTTTGTCATGGATTTTCCTTCCTCTAATAGTGGCTTGGCTTCAGTTACAGGTGTAATCGTGGTAGAGTGCAGGTAACGTTTTCTATAAAGTGACTGGGTGACGAGAGCTTATAATGGCGATCTAGCTGTATCACTGTGTTGAGTGTTGTTGACTGGCGGTGGTGGCAGTGGCAAAAAATCATCACAGTGAACCTGGAAGTTCTGCAACACATAGTGTGTGTTACAGGTTCACTATGATGCCAGTCAGGAAGTGCTCTGTTTTGTAGATGATGATGTAGGTGTTGTTTACAAGTTATATTTTACATTTTAGTGTTTTCTTTTATATAGAAGTAAATTGCACTATAACAGTTTGATGTCATAGTATTTATGTTTTAAATAAATATTGTTTTCTGCTGTGTTCACCTTCAGACTTTGCTGCTATATGCAGGAAAGTGTCAGAAAGAGCAGATGAAAATAAATAGAGTTCTAAAATTTCTGACTGCTTTAATTTTTGGATGAAAAGTGGAAAACCATGGGCACTTGTGCAGTAATCGTCATGCATCGCGGAATCAAATCAAATTGAATCATTGACACAAAATGGCCAGGGAAGATGCGCACCCCTACTTGTTTCTCAATGTATGATAATCACAAAAAGAGAATGTGTTTAATGTTGCTATCATAAAGGCTATAAATATCTAAAAAAAATATATTAAATGGAAGGGGCTAATGTTTTACAGATTTAGGACTTGTATGCATTGATTATTGACACTTATTTGATAGTGACTGACAACAGACATTTGAAGCGTTTGTTACCCCAACATTTCATATTCCTGATCTGTGCTTGCTGTACTATGTACCATGTACTTGAAAGAGAAAGTATCCTGTTCTCTTTGTATGCTTCATTTATGTGAAATCCCTGGTGTTCTTGCTAGCACCTTGCTTTCCCATTACAAACTGACCACATTAAGCAAGAGAACACCCCATGGTCAGCTCTCTAGCTATGCTGGGAACTCAGCCTGCTCTCCTCCAATGATCAGGCTTCTCCTGACATGCCTCAGCCTTTCAGTGCAAAGCTCAGTATACTGCAGCTTCTGGGCCCCCCCCAGCTCTTATGCAGCTGAAAACGGAGGGAATGTGATCACTTGTAAAAAAGGGGAAAAAAGATATTTATAATGCTTTTTATGTCTATACACAAATGTTTTGCCTTTCATTTCTACTTTAAACTGAATAGCTT
>BLSH010481052.1:214903-236899 GCA_018402905.1 Glandirana rugosa
CCCAGGAATTCCTTGAATCGGTACAATAAAGGTCTGGGAACATGGATTAGAAATTCTCGTCAAAAGACTGACCATACTATGGTCGACTAACCTTCTTTCGGTTACATTATGGTTATATATTTTTTCCTGGTTCCTCACCCCTTGATCCATGTTGAGGGACCTTAGTTTGTACTGTAAACGTTTATGGGGAACTGTATCAAATGCTTTCGCAAAATCCAGGTACACCACATCTACAGGCCTTCCCTTATCTAGATGGCAGCTCACCTCTTCATAGAAGGTTAATAAATTGGTTTGGCAAGAATGATCCTTCATGAACCCATGCTGATTACCACTAATGATACCGTTCTCGTTACAATAATCTTGTATGTAATGCCTTATTATTCCCTCCAAGAGCTTGCCAATTATTGATGTTAAGCTAACTGGTCTGTAATTCCCAGGGATATATCTTGGTCCTTTTTTATATATTGGTATTACATTGGCTTTCTTCCAATCAGCTGGTATCATACCAGTCAGAAAACTGCTCTTAAAGATTAGGTACAAGGGTCTGGAAATAACATGGCTAAGTTCCTTAAGGACCCTCGGGTGTAAGCCATCTGGTCCCGGTGACTTATTAGTGTTCAGTTTTTCAAGCATATTTCTGATTTTATCCTCAGTCAGCCATGAGGGTGTTTCCTGTGACGTGCCGTGAGGATCAGCATTGTAGTTCTGAATAATTGAGCCCCCGGTTTCCTTCGTGAATACTGAGGAGAAAAATGAGTTTAACACCTTTGCCATTTCTCCATCTTTTGCAACCAGATTACCTTCATCATTTTTTATGGGGCCAACATGATCTGACCTCCCTCTCTTACTGTTTATGTACTTAAAGAATTTCTTGGGATTCCTTTTACTCTCCTCTGCTATGTTTCTTTCATGTTCTATCTTAGCTGCTCTGATTGCCCCTTTGCATTCCTTATTGCGTGTTTTATAGATATGAAAATCTGATATGGTTCCCTCAGTCTTGTATTTTTTGAAGGCCTTTTCCTTTGCTTTTATGTGTGCCCTTACGTCGGCATTAAGCCATCCTGGTCTTTGGTTAGCCCTTTTAAATTTATTCCCCTTTGGGATACACTGGCTAATACCTTTGTTTAGTGTGTTCTTGAAGTACTCCCATTTCTCCTCCGCATTCATTGTTCCTAGAATTTTATCCCAGCTAATATCTTCCAGCAAAGAGCGTAGTTTATGGAATTTGGCTCTCTTAAAATTCAGCATCTTTGTATTCCCCTTATTTTTCTTTTTTGTGTAATTTATACTGAAACGAATTGTCCTGTGATCGCTATTTCCTAGATTGCCCCTTACTTCCACGTCTGTGATCAGGTCTGTGTTGTTAGTGATCAGAAGGTCTGATTCTTACCTGGTTCAAGTCCATCATGTCCTATGACGACAGTGCGTAACTCACCGAGATGAACAGCTTCCATAAAGAAAGTATCAGTCTAAACAAAAGCAATTAAAAAGTAAGTTTTTTTAAGTAAAAGCTTAATATAGTTTGTATAACTGGTGATATTGTTTTAAAATGTACTGTAAATGTTTTGACATTCACTTGGATTATAAGAATGACTTTTTAATTTAATTACAATAAAAGCAATTTGGTTATACTACTGTAATCAATTATTTATAATGAAGTCACATAATTGCCAGACTTCATCATTCCAACAGCAGCACAATTTTGTCAATAGGATCTTAATCTTAATCCTGGAAGCCAGGGGAACCAAATTCAAATAACTGTAGTCAAAAGTTTAATAGAGGACTTACTGCTGTATTTGTCTAAACAATAGTCTGTAAGTAATTAAAAATGTTTCTAGATACTTGCATGCATACAAATTATACACAATATGATAAGGGTAGTATGTGTGAAATGGATTGATCAGCTACAGAGTTCTGCATAGATAGCATACTGCACACAGCTATCCGCTCACACTTTGCATTGTTGTCTGCCAGTAACACATTTCTGTATATAAAGTGAAAAACTGACTGTCAGAGCAATCTAACTAGGTTGTTATTATTGGTGTTACAGTTTAACAATTTGGTGGTAGGATAATGTACTGTTTATTTACAGTTCACTTACTCTCGTGCTGTACACCTAGACTGAAACTGCTAGTACAGCAGATCAATAGTTTACCCCCTTTTAGACATTCATTCTATTTGTACTGATTCAGAATGGGCAACCCTCATCTTTCCGCCTGTCCACCCCCCTGGTGCCTTGTGTAGCTTGTTCTTGTGATAGAACGGCCTGGATGTGACCCCAAACTTCTTTTCACCCTATACAAGTCTATGGAAAAGCTAAAGCTGCTTGGAGCAACTGGGGGCTGAGAGTATACATGCATCATACATACTAGGGGGAGTACAACTGGGGGTATCCATAGTGGAGAAGGATCTGGGTGTTCTGGTAGATCATAAGCTTAATAATAGCATGCAAAGCCAAGCTGAAGTTTCCAAAGCAAGCAAAATCATTTCTTGTATTAAGAGAGGTATGGACTCCAGAGAGAGAGATATCATGTTGCCCCTGTACAAATCATTAGTGAGATCTCATCTGGAATATGCATTTCAGTTTTGGGCACCAGTTCACAAAAAAGATATTGGGGAACTGGAGAAAGTGCAGAGAAGGTCAACCAAACTGATAAAAGGCATGGAGAAGCCATTGGAAAGATTAGAGGAGCTGAATTTATTCTCTGTTGAGAAGAGGAGATTAAGGGGGGGGGGGGGATATGATCAATATGTATAAATACATAAATGGTCCATATAGTGATCTTGGTGTTGAGTTATTCACTTTAAGGTCACCAGAGAGGACAAGGGGCACTCTTTAACTCTGGAGGAAAATAGATTTAATCTCCAAATACAGAAAGGTTTCTTCACAGTATGAGCTGTGAAAATGTGGAATAGACTCCCCCCAGAGCTGGTTTTGGGCAGCTCAGTAGATTGCTTAAAAAAAAAAAGACCTGGATTCTTTCCTAAATGTACATAATATAACTGGATACTAACATGCAAAGGTAAAGTTGATCCAGGGAATATCTGATTTCTTCTTGGGGGATCAGGAAGGATTTTTTCCCTTGCTGTAGCCAATTGGGTCATGCTTTGCTGGGGTTTTTGCCTTCCTCTGGATCAACTGTGGGTATAGGATTGTGTATATAGGATTGTATGATTTTTTATTTTATTTCTCTTTTATTGGTTGAACTAGATGGACTTGTGTCTTTTTTAACCAGACTAACTATTTTCCTATGATGCAGCTTAAAAGAAGGTCTACCGCAGGTCAAATTCACCTGCAAATAACTTCAGAAGCATCTCAAATGCTGCATTTTCCAATTGACACAAAACCTATAGCTAACATGTCACCTAAGACTTTTTACAGTTTTAATGTCATAAATGATATTCTTTAGCCAGTATTCCACTTCTAACCAGCAACCCGGGTCTCCGTTGCTGTTGCATGTGCTTTCTTGTCTGGTTTCTCTGGTTTCTCAGTTCTGGTCACTGGAGCAGAGGGGTAACCCTCCTCTTTTTGCACCCAGACTTGGGACAGTCCTTGGCAGAGTTAACTAAACTAGGTTAGGCAGCACAAGATAGCCAGTGTAGGAGGCAGGAAGTATAAATCTAGCTCTGGTCAGAATACAGTCTACGAGTTTACAATATATCACAAAATGATAACCTGTGCTTTAAATACTATTCAACATTAAAATTATGTAGGTTCCTGCACATACCTTCTTAAGGGCCGGTTCACACTGCTCCGATCTCAGAAATCAGATGTGATTCACACCGCACTGCAGTGTGAGTCACATGCGATCTCTGTGCTATGCAAATTCAGCCATAGAGATTGTATGGCTGAATTTGCATCACAATGCGAGCAAACTCGCATAGGACCTTTTTTTTTTGCAGGGTCAGAATCAGATTGCATGCTGGTTCACACCATGCGATCCGATTCCTGTGCGAGTTTGCATTTCGCACTGCGATATGCGAACTGATTGGGGGATGTCATTAGCTTTGTACTGACACTCCACACAGTTCGCATAGTGCAGTGTGAACTGCCACTGGGAGACAAGCGATGCGGGAACCCGCAGTGGATTTGCAGGGTTCCCGCATAGCTGCAGTGTGAACCGGCTCTTAAAGTAATACTAAAGTCTTGTTTATTTTAGTTAAAAATAACAAACATGTTATACTTACCTGCTCTGTGTAGTGGTTTTGCACAAAACAGCCCAGATTCTCCTCTTCTCGGGTCCCTCTTCGGTGCTCCTGGCCCCTCCCTCCTGTTGAGTGCCCCCACAGCGAGCAGCTTGCTATGGGAGCACCTGAGCCACAGCTCCCTGTGTCCATTCAGACATAGAATTCATTAAGATAAAAAAAACCTTTTGCCTTTACAACCACTTTACACCAATCTTTATGTGTACCCTAAAACCATGTCTTCCCTGAACCGCTAAGGTCACCATACTTCCCTCCTCCACCAATTCCCAAGTAATACTTTAAGTATAAAAAAAAGATACTTTTTTGAGGGGAAGGACAGGCAAACAAAAAGCAGGGGTGCTAAAGTAATATATGTTGTATATTATCTTTAGCTTTCATTTCAGGGGCTGCACCGATTTTGGAGCCATCACAGTTAATACATGTAGTGATCGCACTCTAGTGCCTGAATACTTCAAATTCTGAAATAAGGATGTTGTAAATAGCTAACTAGAGGCTCATCATTGTAAGGGATACCCAACTCTTGTGCTTAATGATAAAACTTTTTTTTTAGTTTTTGATAGAGTGGAGATGGATTAGAACATATTTTTTTTTCTTTTGCTGTCTGTGCCCCCATTAGGGAGATTCGCCATCTCTATTTGTCCTGTTTACCATTATCATCAAAAGTGAAAAGAAAAGAAAATCACAAATTTTGGGGTGACACCAAAAAAGTAATAGAGGGGAAATCTTCCAGTGAGGACACTAGATCTGGTGATCCTGGTGACAGCCAGGGATTCCCTCATTTTGGAAAGATTTATTCTCACTTCCGGTTTTAGCTATGCGACAGGGAGTGAAGGAAAATCTTCCCTGTAGGACACGGATGGAAAAAAAGAAGTGACAGGGATTATAACCCTTCATTACTCTATTCAAAATGAAAAAAATGTTGGCTTTAGTCACACTTTATTGGTGCATGGCAGCTACTTTGGCATTCTCGCTGTGGAAACAAGAACACTGTGCTTAATGTATATAAGATTATATGAGGGTGAGAATAATCTCCCTTGCTTTGGGTTGCAAAACATCTTGTTTTTCTATGAGTCAGGCACGTGTGGAAGAATAAAATTACTTTAGGATCTCTGCGGCCACTCTGTGTCTATAGGATGTAATAACTTGGTAGATCTGAACCATGAAAAAAATCCAAATTACTTACTTGTCCTTTAAGGAATGGAGTTGGCTTATTTGATCTTATTAATTGCCTTGATCCTGTGTCACCATATTGTCCATTGAGGGACATGTAGACATTGGCTTCTGTTCCTGCATTCCACAGGTCTCCTGTTATAACCTGAATTTTGTATTTTGTCACTAAAAAGAAATCATGATATTCAATTTAGCAAACCTAATCATTTAAATATTTCACAGTATATGTTCATGAATACTGACCCCATAATGCATATCATCCCCCGCTCTACATCCCACCCCCCATCTTGAGGTCACATGCTCTACACACAACCAAAACATGCAACTCTTAAAGTATAACTAAAGCCAAAACTTATTTTTTGTTTTTGATAGAGTGGATAAGGATTAGAACATCTGTCCGTTTTTATTGCTGTCTGTCTCCCATTAGGAAGATTCACCCTCTCTATTTGTCCTTTTTACCATTATCATTGAAAGTGAGAGTAAAAGAAAATTCCAAATTTTGGGTTGTCCCCAGAAAAGTAGTAGAGAGGAAACACTAGTTCTAATGGACTGGGAGTCCCCAAGGAATAATCTTAATTTTCAGGGATTTCCTCTCTATTTCTATTTGGCTATGGGACAGGAAGTGAAGGGAAATCTCCGCAATGGGACACAGATGACGAAACTACGTTAAAGAGACTTTAGACAGAACATTCAATTCAACAACAATCTTCCCAGAGTATTATAAAACATACCGTATATGCATTAAATGTATTTTAGTCATGTTATTAACCTGTAAATGCCTCTCTTGTGTACACAATTCAAAAAGCTATGGCTCATATATGTCCGGTTTGAATTCCCTGTCCATTTTCACTGTGAATATCCAAAGCAGCTGTTCAGTGATTCAGCTGCGATTTCCACATATGGTTCAGATGCAAATTTTCAGAGCCACTGCGTCTTTAATAATAGCTGGTTGTTAAGCAGCGGGCCAGGAAGTCAGCCGTTGCGTCCTTAACAACTGACAACTTATCAGCTATCAGCGCGCTTCCCTGCTGATAGCTGAATGTAAACCAAAAAATTGCCGGAAATGAAAAATAAAGAAAAAACACAGCATGGGGTCCCCCGCCCCAATCCATACCAGATCCTTAGGTCTGGCATGGATTTTGAGAGAAACCCCACGCCAAAATGTAAAAACAAAAATGACGTGGGGGTCCCCCCAAAACGCATACCAGACCTTTATCCGAGCATGCAGCCTGGCAGGGCCTGGTATGGATTTTCTGGCTTATTTCATATGGCATGCGAATCAGATGCGGTTCAAAATGCATCCAATTCACATATATGTGAACGGAGCCTAAGACATTGGGTTGTGCTGAGTATGAGGTCAGGTAAAGAATATTCAACTATGTTCAGATACAGGTATAGAGCTGATGGAGCTTCCTGGGTAGAGGTTTGATTACATTTTTACTTTCTAGGAGCTTCTAACTGCTGTCTTGGCTAGCCCAGCTCCTATGCCCTTCTCCTCCCTTCATATCCTTCAATGTATAAATCAGGGTAGGAGCACTTTGGTGACAGCTCTGAGTCCATTGGGGCTTCTGACATCACATCTAAGGCCCAACAGCAGTTATATTCACCTGTTCTTGATCCTGCCAGATCTTCACCATCAGGTCCGCTGGGGGTCATACAGCCATTGTTGAAAAGCTTCCTGGAGATGCAGTGTCTTTTCTGCCCATGCCTAGAACATTTTTAATTTTTATTTCGATGGAGGGACCATGTATTATGCCTCTGAACAGTGGATGGTTTCTCCTTAGCAATAAACACAGATTTGTCCCGGCGAAGGGGTAAACAGAACTAAGAGTACAGTTATACTTTAAATATCTATTGACAATCACCTTTTTTTGCAGAACATCAAAATCGATGTGTTAGTAATGGGATAACTCTCATCATGTGTGTAGCACTTTGGTCCTAAACAGCCTGGGGGCTGTATATGTAACAGCAGCTGAAGGTTAGACCTGAAGCCTGAAGCCTAGCCACTTGTGTAGAGGTTCTGCCTGAGGGGGAATCGGATTGATGCCAGAGGTGAGGGAGAGGCAGTTGCCATATGGGATGACCACTCCTGTTACCAGAGGCAATTGAGGATCAAGGCCAGAGGTAAAGGGGAAGCAGTTGCCACCAAGGGACAACCACTCCTGTTATCAGAGGTCAGTGTATGGAAGTCTGAAGAAGTACCAGAGCAGCCTTTTTCACTAGCTGGGGATGGTGAAGAAGTGGGAAAGCTTCTGCAGAGTCAAGTCAGGGACCCAGCAGGTAGCGTGGATGAAGCTTGAGCATACAGCGGGTTAGCTGGGGAAGAGCTCAGGGGATTCAGTGGCGGCTGGGATCTTGGAAGTCTAGTAAGAGACAGGGAGCTCAGCAGGGCTGGATTAAGATCATCGTGGGCCTGGTGCTGAGGATTTTGGTGGGCCTTTTTATGGAAATAAATAAAATAAAAATGCAAACAATTTTTTGCTAAAACAAAATAAATATACTCTCACCAGTAATACCGTGCAGCCTCTCAGCAGCAGCAACACCACCAGCTATGCGGTCTCTCACCAGCAGCAACATAGGGTGACCACATTTCCAAACTGCCATTCAGGGACAACCCCCCTCCCAAAAAAAGATGGGGGAGGAATGTAGTCTCGGGGTTGACGGGGAATTCAGCGGCGGGGGTGATTTGTCAGGAAAATGGCTGGCGTTAGCACTTAAATCATCCCGACACTATGCTTTATCTGGTGTCAGGATGATCAAATTCCACCAAATGCAGTGTGTCACTTGCCACCCATAGCCTGCCACTAGATGCAGCATATCACTTTGAACAGTTGTCTGTCGCCAGATGCAGCATGTCACTTGCCACCGTTGCCTACCACCAGATGCAGTGTGTCACTTACCACCCATAGCCTGCCACCAGATGCAGTGTGTCGCTTGCCACTAATAGCCTGCAGCCAGATGCAGCGTGTCACTTGCCACCCATAGCCTGCTGCCAAATCCACCCACAGCCTGCCACTAGATAAAATGTGCCACTTTCCACCCACAGCCTGCCACCAGATACAGTGTGCCACTTGCCACCCACAGCCTGCCACCCGATATAATGTGCCACTTGCCACCCGCAGCCTGCCACCAGATACAATGTTACTTGCCACCCGCAGCCTGTCACCAGATACGGTGTCACTTGCCATCCGCAGCCTGCCTTCAGATACTGGATTCCCGAAGAGCTGATCTCCCTGGGATCTCTAATGGATCTCTTGGGGTCTAGTCCAGATCCCTTCAAGGTTAACTCCCCCTGCGTAATGTATCCCTTCAAGGCTGACTCTTCCGGGTCCTAGCCAGATCTCTTCAAGGCTGAATGCCTCAGGCTGAGGTCCTAGATCCCTGCAACTCCCCAGCAATCAGCGGTATTGTGAGTGGGCCCACTGAACAGCCAGTGTGTGTGAGACTCAGCAGCTCCCCTGCAGTCAGAGGCAGTACAAGTGGGCTCACCGGAAAGCCGGTGTGTGAACACTGCTCCTTGTGTAATCCCAGCCAGTGTCAGCAGTGCAAACATCGGTAGCCACAGCGGCACTCTTCTGAATTTGACACATGGGGTCGGTGGCGCCCCTCTAAATTTGGCGCCGGCCGGTTTCGTCCCAGGTAAGTGATGTTACTGGTTGCTAGGCGCCAGGCGGCTCTAGCAACCAGTAGCTAGGAGTCTCAGGTGGGGGTGGGGGCAGAGCCATCGCCACTGCCAAGTTTGCTGGCTCTGTCAGTTTCATTCCAGGACATGGTATTGTCCTGGAATGAAGGTGCCCAGGACTCAGGACAGACTTGTAAAATGTGGGACTGTCCCAGGCAATCTGGGACATGTGGTCACCCTGCAGCAACACCAGTGGCAGCTGCCATGCGGTCTCTCACCAGTGACAGATGCCACGCGGTCTCTCACCAGTGACAGCTGCCACCTGGGCTCTCAAAAACAGCAGGCAGTATCTTGTGCACACTATCTACTTGTTGCAGTGACAGCTCAGTGTTTCCAGGCAGCATTGGAGACCCCAGTCCTCTCTCTGGACTTCTTCCACACAGACTCTTGCCTCACAGTTCACTGCAGCACAGTTATGATGTCCCCCCAAGCACTGTACACTGTAGCGATGTCACTCCAAGCACTGTACACTGTAGCGATGTCACCCCGAGCACTGTACACAGTAGTGATGTCTCCCCAAGCACTGTACACATTAGTGATGTCACCTAAAGCACTGTACACAGTAGTGATGTCACTCCAAGCACTGTACACAGTAGTGATGTCACCCCAAGCACCATACACAGTAGCGATGTCACCCTGAGCACTGTACACAGTAGTGATGTCACCCCAAGCACTGTACACAGTAGAGATGTCACCCCAAGCACTGTACACAGTAGTGATGTCACCCCAAGCACCGTGCACAGTAGTGATGTCACCCCAAGCACCATACACAGTAGTGATGTCACCCTGAGCACTGTACACTGTAGTGATGTCACCCCAAGCACTGTACACAGTAGTGATGTCACCCCAAGCACTGTACACAGTAGTGATGTCACCCCAAGCACCATACACAGTAGTGATGTCACCCTAAGCACTGTACACTGTAGTGATGTCACCCCAAGCACTGTACACAGTAGTGATGTCACCCCAAGCACCGTACACAGTAGTGATGTCACCCCAAGCACTGTACAGAGGCTCCCAGGCTCCAGTAATATTTAGGCATCACATACACAGCTTAGACCTGCCTGTGGCCCTAGGGCTCTTGGTATGCTCAGCCCTTCAGCTGCAGTCTTAGCTGTAGTCCTATTGATTTCTATTGGTTTGTGAATTTTTTTCTGACAATGCGCCAAAGATGAAGCATTAGGGAATTTTGGTGAACTTTCAGAAACTGCAGAAAAACACGCAACGCAATAGAAATCAATAGGACTGCAGGTAAAATGCAGGAAAACTGCAGATACTCCAGCAATATGGCCAGAACACAGCAAATCAGTGTGAAGCTACTTATAAGCACCAAATACTACCATATGCTGGTGACACAATTCTACACTATTTGGCTGTTACTACTTGGAGGAAAGAGTTAACAAAGAGGAACAGAGAAGGGAGATAAGAGTTATCAGAGATCTCTATTCACCTTCTATCTGTCAGCTCAGTTTTCCTGCCCACACGGCTCCCTCGCTCACTGCACGGACTTCAGAGGGTGGAGGAACATGGAGGAAGAGGGGCGGGTGAAGGCAGAGCAGACCGTTTGTGCAGGGAGGGGGGCTCTGTGTGCTGTAACACTCTATTACCACACTGAGCCAACACAGGTGCAGCCACACACCCCTACATTTACACACAGCTTCTCCTGTCCCATAGACATTTATGGACAGGAGAAGTCGCGTTTATACTGCTGGCTGGGCTGGGCCTATTTAGAGGGTAGGGCCTGGAGCTGCAGCTCCATCCGCCCCTGTGTTAATCCGGCCCTGGAGCTCAGTGAGTGAAGAATCTACAGTGGGATACTGTGAGATGTGAGAGAAGATCTACAATGGGATACTGTGAGTTTTGTGTGCAGATCTATATTGAAGTTCAGTTGCTATAGGAGACAGCAGTTCTACAAAATACAGTGTGCTGCATCCAGCTTAAAGGCCCCCTAGCTGTATAGCTGTCTGCTTATTACTATTTTTGGTCTGCAAAGTCTGCCAAATGCTTTTGCATCTGCCCAAGGGTGTCCTGACCCTCTCTCCCCCAGCTCTTGTAAAGAGACAATAAAATCTCTTTTGTTGCATTCAAAAAGTGACTGTTGCCCATGTTTTTAACTTGCATTGCACCCACCATGCCTAGTAACCCATACTGCGAAGAAGAATGCCAGCTCCCCCTAACTCTGGAGGTCACCATTAGGCCTCTAGAGGGCTGGGACATCGCTACATTTGGTGCCCAACGTGGGGCAAAGGCGTTATTCCTGCCGTGATCATCCCTAGCAATGGATTGCAACTACGCCGGGATTTCGTCTGGCTCCGTGGGAAGGTGGCAAGTAGCATCTTTGTTCCTCTTAGACTGTGTTATTATCCATTTCAACTGTGTGGGGAAGAACCAACGTGTCTCATTGCTCTTGGGAGAGTGTCAGCCTGGTCTTTTGTCACTTTACGCCAGCGCTGCAGGGGTTAAGGCAGATTCCTTTAAGGTTTTGGAGCACCGCAAGAGGAAGGAGGCGGGCGCTGAAATTCCTGGAAAGCATGTGAACCAATCCCTTGGCAGGGGGAGGAGTTGTCGCTCTGTAGAGGAGGAGAAGGGGACGCTCATCCACATGTTGCGATACTGCTTTTCAAAGGAGAAGATGGCAGATTGGTAGATGAGTGTTCCGTGCATCGATCTTAGCCTGAGTGGACAAGAAAGGTGTCCTTACTAATATCAGAGTGCAGTATGTACCAAAGGGTAGCCTCGCCCTCTACACAGAGGAAGGCTATGAAGCAATCAGGCTTTTATGTGCAAAGTGTTCTGGCCTGGCTAGGAGTGTTCGGCCCTGGATTACTTGCGGGCACTGCGGAGAAGCACCACTAGAGGTAATTTTGCCAGCCCTACCCCCACGCGTACTACAGGTGAATTGGGACAAATGTGTCGCCATTCCAGCTCAGGAAGCTGCTGAGAACCCTGCTGCTTTCACTCGGCTTACTGAAGTGGATGCTCCTTCAATCATTGTAGCTGCTCCAAAGTCAGGTATTCCAGTTATCTCCCGGGGGCCACGGTCGTGCCCACCTGCATTCTCTGATGATGGAACCTCCTGGAGAGAAGACAACTGAACCTGGTAAGCCTGATGTGAGTGAAGGCAGTGTGCCTGTGGCCACAAAGGGAGCAGAGTCAGAAATGTCTGCTGCTGCATATCTAAAGTTTAATCTGCTCCTGGCCGAATAGTGTTCAACTGAATCAGATTCTGATATTCTGTCTGATTGCATCTTTGAACTGTTTCTGATAATGTGTCTAGGCCTGAGAGATGTTCTGAAAGTGATAATGAGCAACAGTGTGAGCCTACAGAGGAGGAAGTTCTCTCTCTACTATCCAAACCTCCCGTATTAGGCCTGAATTGTCTGCATTGTTCTGAGTAAAGTATCGAATGCAATGTTGCTGTTCCAAAAAAAAATTTTTTTTTGCATTGCCTGTGGCAGAGGCTAAGGACTATATCATCCACGCCATGTTCACTATGTGCTTACAACCTATGGTATGGGTTAAGAATCATATCAGTACTAACCTGCGATTATGGTTGTCATATCTACCCAAACTGTCTCATTGCTCCAAGACCCAACCAAAAGGATATACAGCACTATATCACCACTATTGGTTCAAGTGAAAAGTCTTTGTAATTGCCTGACCCCAGGTATTATTGGTGATATCTTCAGACTGTGACAAGTTCATCCTAACCAGAGTGGATTACAAAATGTGTTCAGTAGAGTTGTGTTAACTTTACCAACCAAAAGTTGCTCCACACTTGAGAAGTGTTGATGCGGGGACAATCCTGCTTGTTCTGTTCTACTGGACTGTGCTCCTGAATCCCAGGAGTTTCAGGAAGTACCCTAAAAAAGTCATGCGGGCCTGTGCTCTGAAATTGCCCGTGTGCCTCCCTCTGAAAAGTGACATGCTGATCTGATGTCATGGAACTTCAGCATGTTTTTTGTTTCTTCATCAGTGAGGAAAATTGATCTCAGTCCCCGACTGTGCTAAGGACAGACTGAGAAATGCTTAAAGTGCAAGGGGACTTTGTTGACCAGGAAGATGGAAAGTTCTTCAAAATTACTGTGCCTTGCATGTTGGTATGGCTAAAGTGTTGTATGTGAAAAGCCATGCAAATTGTACACAGAGTTGTCCCTGTAAGAAAGGGCAAAGCTGTTACTGTGTTGTTGCACCTCAAGTGAAATGCCTGTTGGAATTTGGGGCTCCAAAGACAATGAGGTGTTTAGTTAGTTAGTTAGAATGTGCTGTGGCAAAAAGGGCAAGTTATCACCTTGAATCTCAGATTAGTGGACTGAAAAGTTACACAAGGACTGTTCTCTGATATACTGACCACTAGGTGGCGTGAGAGTGCCAGCCTGAGTGAATCTTAATCTCAGCTTTGCTCATGTTTCAAAGTAGATTGATAAGCAAAAGTTATTTTCTAGGATTGCTATGGAAAAGGCAAAAAATCTATGATTGTAGATCACCAGAGCACTGAAACAAAAGAACCTATGGCCATTAAAACATAAACCTTTATTTAATAAATTAAAAAGTCATATCAAAACTACTCAACCACTGATGCAATGGGTTAAAACATTGACAACATTGTCAAAATACAGCACAGGTGTAGCCAGCAACACTCACCCATTCGCCCGCCACATACACCTTTCATAATAGCCAATAATGGCAATCATTCCAGAACAATAATAGTGCAGATCAAGCCTGTAACAGCCTCTGAAGATCCTGCTAGAGTAATGTCCCTCTGAATGGATTGCTCAGTCAGCTAAAGGTGCTGAAAGTCATGTAAATCAGTGGGTGGACAAGGATATAGGTTGCATGGGGAGAAAAGTGTCAGTTGAGAACGGGAGTTGAAAAACTGTCACAACTGGGATATGAAGGTAACTTAACTGTTCATTTCAGCTTCATATAATCGGAGTATTTCCTATTCCGTTCAATACACAGAGGCTGACAGGATTGGTAGATTGCTAGTGAGGTGAACTTCATAAGAAAGTTGTAGAAAGACTGAGTCCCGTCCTGCACCTGTTCAGGAGTTCAGGCACCTGTGCACTGCACACAGGCTAGTATGGACAGATAAGTAATGCTGTGTGACTGAGATCTCAATTGTGGCTGGGATAAGAGCTATCTGTTGTACAGTTGCTAACAACCATCGCAGCCAAAGTGAAAGTCCACAGTCATCGTAGCCACTTGAGTAATGGCAGGACCGTGGTGTCACACAATGTTCATAATCCCCAAGTATAGGAAGTGTGACGCACACCGTTCGTAGCCTGTTGCTGTATTAGTAATGTCTCCTGTCAGCTGAGGCTTTGCCTCCCTCCCGCTGCTGTCTATCACGGCCGACATCAACCTAGGTTTCCATGGATTGCAAACTATGCTTTCAGGACATGCTGCCGTAGCTTCCATGGGGTGGGTCCAGCAGCATTACCTGGGCTGACGCGTTTTGTCCGACCAATCACTGGACTTCCTCAGAGCTCCGTGAGGTGGCTTCAGCAATCCATTCAGAGATACATTACTCTATCAGGATCTTCAGAGGCTGTTACAGCCTAGACCTACACTATAATTGTTCTGGAATGATTGCCATTATTGGCTATTATGAAAGGTGTTGTATTTGGCGGGTGAATGGGTGAGTGTTGCCGGCTACACCTGTGCTGTGTTTTGACAACATTGTCAATATTTTAACCCATTGCATCAGTGGTTGAGTAATTTTGATATGACATTTAATTTATTCAATAAAGGTTTATGTTTTAATGGCTATAGGTTATTTTGTTTCAGTGCTCTGGTGATCTCCAATCACAGATTTTTTTGCAGTTTGTTTCAGCCTGTATTGAGCCACCCATTAATATATGCCTTCATTCTGTCTGGTTGGATTTTTTTTTTAACAAAAAAATGTTTTTCAACGGAAAAGGGGTAGCACCCTCAGGGGGGGGTCCATTTTCAACTGTGTATATGTCTAGGTATAATCATTGCTAAAAGCGTATATGTAGATTATCACTGTGTTCATTTTGAATCACTTTGCTGCTCTCGGCTGAGAGTGAAAAAACTTCACTTATGTACATATTGCACTGTATTGCTATAGGAATAGGATGTATTTCTCTGCTGTCTGTTTTCTTCTCTTTCAGGTGTTCCTGCACCCATCGCGTCTTCCTTGATTGAGGAGAGACAATGACCTCAGCTTGTTTGATAACACTAAATTTATTATTTTCTACAGGTGTAAATATTAGATAGATAGTATAGATAGTTAGGATATAAGGTTATTGTTATTGCATTTTCCCCTATCTTGTTTGGGTGGTACACCACATGTAAAACTGTAAATGCTGTCTCATATTTATTTGCCCTTGTGTGAAATGTCACTTGCCTCTGTACATAAGTTATGCTCACTTATTTTCATGTGGTACACCACATGTACTTGTTATTACTATTCATCCTTCCCTGTTACCTCTGCCTATCCATTTTTTACCAGGACATTCACTCTCAGGATTGAGAGTACTTTTTTCTTTTTGTTGCAAACTCTGAGATGTAGTTTCCTTGGCAGGAGAGAATGTTACACCCTGGTCCTAAACAGGGCTGCTCACAAATTTAGTTCTGGTAGGTGGTAACTAGCCTGGCTAATTGGTAGTTGGATCCCCTGCCTTTTGCCCTAAGCCTGAATCTGGTGCATCTCTCTCTTCTGTCAATAGGTGGCATTGCTGCTTTTGGCATTATAATGACAAGATCACAGGGAGTCCAGGTCATGAATAGACATATTTTCTCAGCCAATCAGAGTAGCTACTTTGCATACTGGGATAGTCTGTTTAAGGGGAAGGAGTCAGGTGATCAGAGTTCTTTTCGGCCCCAGGCTGCAGCCTGGGGGCTGTGTGTGTAGCAGCAGCTGAAGGTTAGGCCTGAAGCTTGAGGCCTAGGCACGTGTAGAGGTTCTGACTGAGGGGGAACAGGACTGATGCCAGAGGTGAAGGAGAAGCAGTTGCCATATGGAACGACCACTCCTCTTACCAGAGGCAAGTGAGGATCAAGGCCAGAAGTAAAGGGGAAGCAGTTGCAACCAAGGGACAACCACTCCTGTTATCAGAGGCCACCAATGTATGGAAGTCTGAAGAAGTACCAGAGCAGCCTTTTCCACTAGCCGGGGATGGTGAAGAAGTGGGAAAGCTTCTGCAGAGTCAAGTCAGGGAGCCAGCAGGTAGCATGGGTGAAACTTGAGGTGTATACAGCAGGTTAGCTGTGGAAGAGCTCATGGGATCCAGTGGCGGCTGGGATCTTGGCAGTCTAGTAAGAGACTGGGAGCTCAGTGAGTGAAGAATCTATAGTGGGATGCTGTGAGATGTGAGAGAAGATCTACAACGGGATACTGTGAGTTACTTGTGCAGATCTATATTGACTGTTGGAAGTTCAGTTACTATAGGAGACAGCAGTTCTACAAAATACAGTGCGCTGCATCCAGCTTAAAGGTCCTCTACCCGTATAGCTGTCTGCCTATTACTATTTTTAGTCTGCGGTGTCTGCCAAATGCTTTTGTATCTGCCTAAGGGTGTCCTGGTCCTAAACCCTCTCTCCCCCAGTTCTTGTTAAGAGACAAAATCTATTTTGTTGCATTCAAGAAGTGACTGGTGCCCATGTTTTCAACTTTCATTGCACCCACCAAGCCTAGTAACCCATACTGTGAAGAAGGATGTCAGCTCTCCCTAACTCTGGAGGTCACCATTAGGCCTCTAGAGGGCTAGGACATCGCTACATGTACTTAAAGTTTACAGTAGCAAATAGATTTAATCAAATGTGTAATCAATAATTTAATAATAATACATAAATATAATTTTGCTTCAAGTGGTTGTAAACCTCAAACAAGAAATATGAACAAAGCGTATACCTCTATAGTGTGTACTTGCAGGCATGTACTGCCCATCGGGACTACCGGGAATTTCCCAATGGGCTGATGGCTCAGTGGGCCAGTTTCAGTGACAGCCTGTCAAAGTAATCGCTCAGCCATTAATTTGAGCACCGCTGTACTTAGTGCATAGCCCGTCTAAGCCTAAGCACCGTTGCACTGCTGAAAGGCAGTCAATGGCTGAGCAGCAATGCAGGTTTCTGAAATCTCAGCCAACGAGGTTGTAGCAATGTTCCTGCATGATGCTAGCCCTCCCCCTTTATGCAGTGATGTGAGAAGGAGGAGAAAAATACAGAGCAGAATAAGTGAAATAATAAAAGAGATGAGGAGTATATTTTCAGTTAACACATTTTCATACAGAAAAATAAATGTTGTAAAGCTTGGAGGACAGTTTTATGACACCTGCCATTGAACGGAGTGTAACTTACACATGTCATTCTAAAGGCGTCTGTAATGTTGAAATGCATCTTTTTCTCTAAATAAAGAGTTAAAAAAACAGCCATTTATACTTAGAGTGGGATGTTTTTACGTATGTTTTTTTGCACAATTGCATATAGTTTATATACTGCTTTTGTGCGTGCTAGCAAAATTAAAGTGGGCTGGTCTGGATGCAGTCCAGGGCCAAATTTTTGTCCCAGTCCCACCCTGTGTACTTGTCTCAATTAAGGGAAATAAGTGTCATACTTCTCATTTTGGAAAGTGTATGCTCATTTTTTATGATGAATGTTAACTTAAACCCTTCCCGTCTCCCCTCCCAGCCATTTAAGAGCTTCTAAATGCCAGGAGGCAGAGGCAGGCATTCGAATCATGTGACCACCGTGATTGGTTGTCACAGCGGTCACATGAAGGGAAAGCTCCAGATTACAAGCATACATCGGGAACTTTCATGTCCCTGCTGGTAACTGTGCCTGTGCGTGCTCTCAGCACAGATAAGCATTTACATAGGGCCTCATATATGTGGCCTCGCTGTGTTAAAGCCCACCCACTGCATATGCATATGGCTGGTGAGAATAGGTTAATTAATAAGTCAAAGCTGTACACAGATCAGCCTAGTGATGCTAAATGTAGAAGGTTGGCTTCAGTTAGTCTCCTCACATAATCTACACCCCATAGCGGCTTCACATGCGTATATGAAAGTAGTAGTAAACTAATTTTTTTAAATTGTACCTACAGGTAAGCCTATGTAGCGTCCCCTGGTAAGTGGGAGCGAGTGTGGATAGATTTTTGGTAGGTGAGGAAAATTTAGTCAGGCCTGACTAGTGTGTAGGCCTGATTGTTTTTGTTTCTGAGCTGGGAGTGGCTCAGGTAAGATTGAGTGATGCACAGATGAGGTCACCAGGAACTGCCATTTCTTTCCAGAAGCTGGTGGAAGGTTTCTGGGCAGAGAGCTGGGAGGGAGGTGTAGCCATCTGGAGTGTTATAAGGAGCCTAGACCAATCCCCAATCCGGATTGTCAGGGGGCAGGCCTCCTTAAATACTCTGAGTAAGGTCAGCCCAATCTGGGGGAGGAGTTCTGGTGGAAGAGCTGGAATTTAGCTGAGGTTGTGGAGGCCCGGGGTGACCTTGAGGCCTGGGCTCGGGTGCAGGCAGGAGGAAAGGGAGATCCTGGAGCAGCACAAGGGGACAGTAGAGCAACAGACAGTGTGACTGGAGAAGCTCAGCGAGGAGTCCACCGGGTAGTCGGTGAGTGGCACACACCCTGGGAAGCTATAGAGGCATGCTGGAGTGGATTGGGGTGAGAGACAATCTGGGAAGGATGGTCAGTAAGGGACTGTGGTGTCATGGTGGCAGTGGAGAAGGCCAACACAGCTGAGTGGCTGACAGTGCCTGGAGCAAGAGGATGGGCTGGGAGTAGTAGTCCATCAGGCCGGCTAGCACATCAGTGTACCTATACACTAAGGGACCAACTGTCCCTACCTGTAACGGGTGGTTCTGAGTCCCTGCGCACAGCATGGCAGGCCTCACCATGTGCTTGTCAGGCTGGAGGAATGGGGAAGGCCTAGTAAATGACTTTCTGGGCCTGGAACAGGCAATGTGCAGGAGAGAAGAACTGGATATTAGAGAAGCAAGTGAAGATTGGAGGAAGAAGTGTAACCGGACCAAGTGGAGTGCTGGAGGACAAGAAGTGGTGTATATAGTGAGCTGTATATAGTGGTCCCATGTAAATGATCAACTAATTCTCTGAGCATCCCATAACATTCCCAATCCCCATGCAAGTTGAATACCCTAATAAAAAAAACAAAGTAGCAGCCTGTTTTGTGACTCTGGGTGCGTTATGACTGTTATTGAGGGCTGTGTGAGCAGGTGAGCCACAACACTCAGCCAAGGGGGGCCATTGGCTACACCTATAATAAGGCTTACCAGTAGATATAGTGAATATATCCTAAACTTGCAGTGTTTAGGTAATATTCACACTGGATGCAGCCGGTGATGTCACTCCATACCATACCATACTGGACCTTCAGAGCTCTGCACTGGAACCGAGGGCTGGTGAACCCGGAAACAAGACAGGGAAGATAGAAGCCCTGTCAGTGGTGACAGCACACCACTGGAGGGCTTAGTTCTAAGGAATTTAGTTCTAGCACACTATGCCATTGCCTTGCAGGGTTTTTTTTTTTTAAGTACTGCGATTTACTACCGCTTTAAGTTTGTTGAATGGTGAAATGTGTCGGAGAGGCATGGCTTATGGGAAGAGACTAGATGAATCCAAACTTCTATATTTACCACTGCTAGGCTGAAATGAGTGCAGCTCTATTCTATTTTGTAGTATTTTTTTTATATCAAGCTTGGTCAGGCTCAGCTTGTAGCAGCAGCACCATGCTTATAGTTTTGAAGTCATCAGGTAGTGTGTGCACAGCGCCTTGGAGTGGTGCTTTCTTTATAGGGTCACGGTGAAAGCTGTGTTCTCTTTTGATACCCAATCATGTGTCAGAGAAATAAAAAAATAAAAAACTTGGATTGTTGCTTGCACGCAATTGAATGATTGAAATGAACATAGTTTCACTTTTTTTACTAAGCTAAGTGAACATTTATTTTCCAAAGTGAACATAGAAACCTGTCAGCAATAGTTTTTGATTGTTCCAATTGTTTTAGACGTGTAGAAATTAACATTTGGTTTCTGTTAGTTATAACACTTTGCATATAATTGCTGTTCTTTTCCATATGTTAATAAATAAGCCCAGATGCAGTTTGCTTAGCTTAGTAGTCTAGTTTTCATAGCAAGACTTTGCAGTGTATTGCTGTTACTTAAAGAATCTGATTCTGCTATAAAAAATGGAAAACAGTAAAAGAGAAGAATAGGGTTGGATGTATATGAAAACAATAATAAATTAATTCAAGGCAAATATTAAAGTAGAATTACACTTATTTTTTATTAGCACAGTTTAGCCATGTCTACCCTCTACACACATTAGCGTTATCCTTGGCTTCCTTCTGAGTCCAACATTGTCAGTTCCCCTCCTTGGGTCATTCTGCCCATTTCCTCTGAGTCTAGCCTCTGAGTCAGAGGAAATGGAATCATCTGGGGGGGCGGGATATACATCAGGCAGGCTGGGCTCACAGTACTCCAAGACTGAACGGTGCTTACACAGAGGTGTGTCCTGGTCCATGCTGTACTGCCTAAATGTAGTGAAGGTTGTAGGCAGCTGCAGTTTGTCCTCCATCCAGTAGGTGGTGCTCTGCCACTGTACAGATGGAGCGGAGGCTCTAAGGAACATTGTTCCTCTACAAACTTCATAGGTGTCTCAGGAGAAGCAACTTTCTGACTGGATGCTGCAACTCCTGGTGACCTTCAGCAGGCCATCTTAGTTGGGCCAGTGTTAATAGTAAGAAGTGCCCTCCTGGGTTTGGTGCTTTTGCGAGTGGATAGATTAGGGACATGATTCCTGCTTGCTAGGGTGAGACTGAGCATAAGGAAAGGTTCTTGTTCGAGGAGGGACAGAATAGGGAGACCGCTGAAACTTCTCTTCTGTCCGGTAAAGGGAGCCACTGCTGCAGACCTATATTCAGCCTTGAAGAGTCATTAGTGTGTCTCCAGTCAGCCACCCTTTCAATAGATGCCATCCTTGGTAAAGTAGGCCTTGCCTGCAATAGTGCTATACTATCGACTCTGAGAGCAATACCACTGCTACCACTGCATTATTGTGTCATTGCTGAATGGCCTGCTGCTACAAATCAATGGCTTACTATATGTTGGAATATAATATGCTCATATTTCGTCTTCCCTGTTACTCTTCTTTTTAACATCATTAAAACAATAATGCAGTTTTTAAACAGAACCCCACTCTTTTTTTATTCATACCTATTTTACACCCAGCGATGTCATGTTTGGGTTTCTGTGCTTCTATATGCAATGCAGGTAGATCATTGCTGGTGGGAGAGGCTGGCAGGGTGCTGTGCATTACAAAACTCATCTCAAGAGCCCTTCGGGAGTTATGCAAATATCCAAATGCCCTGATGGGTGGATGTCAGTCTGGAGATATAAACATTCCTAAGAAGGCTGTGTTTGCATGCAGACTGCCCTAATGCCTAGTCCAAGACTGAAAGTGAGAGTTCAGCTTTAATTACAATTGTCTGAGTGTATAAAACGATATATATATATATATATATATATATATATACACACACACAGGATTTTATTCAGCCGGAACATGCTATCACGCCGTTCTGGCACCTCCACAAGCCCTCTCCTCTCTAACCTTACATTTAACACAGAAGCCAGTAGACGAAGTTTCCAATACAGCTCATTTCCTCTACTGGATTCTCTGTACTAGTGATGGGCTTCTGCCCTCAAGCCCTGATCAATGCCTCAGGTCCCGGTGTTGCAATTGCAACTGCCTGTGTTGACTTGGAAGGCAGCTTCTGTCCCCACCTGCTGCTGCTACTCATTGTAGACGTTGTGGCACAGAGCCGAGTAAAGTCTCAACCCCCTCAGCTCTGTGCAGCAGTTCCCTGATCAGACTGTAAAAAAACCTGCACATACCATAAAGAGCGGTGGAGAGAAGAAAGCTGGAAAAGTGAAGTGTGGTGTGTGTGCGGGGGG
>BLSH010481052.1:237007-247815 GCA_018402905.1 Glandirana rugosa
TCGAGAGTAAAACGTGTTGGACGTAAGACGTAGAGAGTGGAGACGTGTATGGAGGGGGAAAAGGTCAAGTGGAGAGACGTGTTTAGCCGGTCGAGAGGAGAGACGATTTTATGAGGGGAGAGCTGGGGGAGATTTTTGCAGAGAGAAGAACTGGAAAAGTTGGGGGTGGATTTTAGCAGAGGGGAGAGCTGGGGGAGATTTTTGCAGAGAGAAGAACTGGAAAAGTTGGGAAATGGGATTTTAGTAGAGAGGAGAGCTTGAAAAGTGTGTGGGGGATTTTAGCAGAGAGTAGAGTTGGGGGGGTTTGTGCAAAGAGAACTGGAAAAGTGTGTGGGGGGTTAGCAAAGAGGAGAGCTGGGGGTGCTGGTATTTTAGCAGAGAGGAGAGCTGGCCGATTTGTGCAGAGAGGTGAACTGGAAAAGGGGGAGGTATGTGCAGAGGTGAGAGATGCAGAATGCAGGTTGTGCAAAATGAGAGCTGTGGAAGGGGGACCAGGTTGTGCACAGGTGAGAGCTGTGGAGGAAGGGGTGGCAGGTTGTGCAAAATGAGAGCTGTGGAAGATGGGGCAGGTTATGCAGAGGTGAGAGCTGTGGGGTGGCAGGTTGTGCAAAATGAGAGCTGTGGAGGATCAGGCAGCTCGTGCAAAGGTGAGAGCTGTGGGGGAAGCTGGGGGTGCAGAGTCAAAATATAGGGGGGTGGCAGAGGTAAGAGCAGTGGATTGGGGTGAGCTTTAGATGTGGGGGGGAATAACCTGCGGAAGGTGCAGAGATAATAAGGATGGGGGTGCAGAGGTAAGTTATGGAATGGGGATGTAAGCTTTGGTTGGAGGGGTGCAGAGGGGAGATGTTGACAGGGGGCAAGGGTGAGTTGTGGATGGGGGGGAGGGGGGTGCTGAGGTGAAATGTGAATAGTGGTGCAAAAGTGGGCAGGGGGAGAAGAGGTGAGCTGGGGATGAGGGTTGCAGAGGTGAGCTGTGATTGGGGGATGCAGAGGTAAGCAAAGAGATGTGCAGAGGTAAGCATTTGATGGTTGCTTTGGGGGGGGGGGGGGTGACATACTTGAGGGAAGAGGAATTTTTGCTTGGGGAAAAGCAGGGAAATATGCTGGAGGACAGTAAACATACAGAGTTCAGTGACCGAGGGTATGTATTGTATGGCCCAGCATGCAGGGTGCAGTGGTGAGATTTTTTTAACATACTTTGTATATTACATTCTTAGAACCGCTATACTCTGTATGCTGTGTTGTATGTTACAAGGCCTCTCGATGGTACTCCTGAATGCCATACTCTGTACAATGTATTTTGTGTTACTCCTAAACCCTGTATTCTGTATGCTGGGTTGCATATTTGTAACGCCCTCCTAGGTAGGTGCTAGAGTGAGTGTATATAGTTTTTGGTTTCTCTGCTTAACAGGGAGACAGCTAGGCAAATCTATGTGCTGTCTGCTTAACAGAGAGATGTGATTAATTGATAGAGTCTGCTCAGTGTGCTCTGGTGTGGTTCATGCTGTCTTGAGAGTTTCACACTGATCCAGTAGCCATAGAGTGTATTGGATAGTGGGAGGAAACCTGGCAAATGAGAGCATGGATGTCTATACAGCCCTGGCCAATTAGAAGGGGATGTGCCCCAATGCATGCTGGGTGACTGTATTTATATATGAAGAGCACATGGGCTCTGGGTCTTCTGCGAGAGGGAGAAGTCCAGATGAAGAGGGGGCTGTCGCCCCTCCTCAGTGTGGGCTGCTATGTGGCCTCGGGTGGTCAATCTGAGAGCCTGTAGTGTTGAAGTTGCCACCCATGGTTCTTGTGAGTGCTGGCTGAGGGAGGATGTCCCGCAGATCCTGCCTGGTATTGCTGAAGAAGGCAGCCATGAGTGAGTGCATCAGGGGCCTTGTGAGTATAGACCCCCCCACAGGGGATCCCTGGGACTTGTGCTGTTAGATCCCTCAGTGGGTGCTAGAAGTCAGCTACTGGGTGCAAGCTAAAGGGGACACTGTCTAGTGTCTTAACCGGTTCCACACCATGCACAGTATATTTACTGCGGCAGTGTGGACGGCTACCGCGAATCACCGTAAAAATGCCGGCAATCTGCGGGTGGCCGGTAGGGGGTGCGCGCGTGCGCGCCCGCCGCACTCCGGAGGAGTGTGGCTGTGGCTCGGGCGGACCCGATGTCTGCTGGCGAGCCGCGATGAGCGGCCACAGCCAAAGAGCGGGGAACCGCCGATGTAAACATGGCGGTTCCCCGCTCTGTCAGTGCGGGCATAGGAGATCTACTGATCCCTGTCACTGGGATCAGTCAGATCTCCTATGCCCATGTTAGCCCAGCCCCCCCCCCACAGTTAGAACACACCCAGGGAACACAGTTAACCCCTAGCTCCCCCCCCCCCAGGTTAACCCCTTCACTGTCAATGACATTTACACAGTAATCAGTGGACATTTAAATTTCCGATCGCTGTATAAATGTCATTGTCCCAAAAAATTGTCAAAAATATCCGACATGTCCGCCCCAATATCGCAGTACCAATAAAAATGCCAGATCACCGCCATTACTAGTAAAAAATTTAAAAAAAACAAAAACCCCAGAAATGAATTTTCACCATCTGTAAACGCGGCAACTTTTGCGCAATAAACGCCGATTGCGATTTTTTTTATCACAAATATGAGGAAGAATATAAATCGGCCAAAACTGATGAAAAAAAAATTTTTTTTATATTTTTTTTTTGGATTTGTATTTTAGCAAAAAGTAAGTAAAACAGTATTTTTTGCAAAATTGTCACTCTTTTTTTGTTTATAGCGGCGATCAGAAATGACGCAGAGGTGATCAAATAGCACAAAAAGAAAGCTCTATTTGTGGGGAAAAAATGACGCAAATTTTGTTTGGGTACAACGTCGCATGTCCGCGCAATTGTCAGTTAAAGTGACACAGTGCCGAATCGCCAAAAACTGCTCTGGTCAGGAAGGGGGTAAAACTTTCCGGGGCTGAAGTGGTTAAAGAGGTAAAGCTGCTACAAAGGGACTTGTTCATTCCATACAGGCGCTGTATGGTCCTACAGATAATCTGCTATACAATTCTATTGAGAGAGTTGTCCTCACCTGTGAAAAGGTAATTTGGAGTATCCTACTAATTGTCTTCTCCTATCCAAGTTCTCCAAATAAAATACAAAAACAAATCCCCTGGACTGGTCATTGATGATAACGAGCAGAAGAGTGTGTGCACCTGGCTGTGTGAAAATACCCTGTAACTGGTTGTGGATTAATCAGTGGGAGGACCGGGCAAACCAAAATCCAAGTGGCTCCTGCAGGGGTACCGCTACATATTACAAACGCTTTACTACTGCTATATGGGTGCTAGGCAATATATTACATATTCCTGACCCCTGCATTCTGTACACAGGGCTGAATGATGCATATTCCTGAGCACAAGGGACGCTTCACATTGAATGTAAGTACTGTCCCTTTTGCAGATTTTTTTTCTGCACCCTGTGTGATACACACTTCTCACCACTGCACAGCACAAACAAGAAACATTCCTGAACGATGCACCAGTTTTGATCCTTAACTTATTACCATTATTTGGCACCACTGTACTTCTCTCCTCTAAGATAGGTAAGACTAGGGGTGGGGTTGGGGCATGGTTGTGGGCATGGTTAGGGGGCAGGGAGTTGTCCATGGAGGGTGAGTTCCTGCACCTTCTCTCTGAGAAAAAAGCTATATATATATATATATATACAGGGGCGTCGCTAAGGGGTGGCAATCGGGGCTGGAGCCCCGAATGTCATGCCCTCAGCCCTGAGCCTCCCGCGGGGCCCCTAATGGCAGTGCCAAGTCGCCCACCCGCCTTGACAGAGCCTCGGGCAGGAGCAGTAGGATCTACTTGTGCACGGGTCTGTTGTTGGCCGGCGCGCACCACTCCTCCAGGTTTCAGTGATGGATCATAGCTGCCAGGACCCCTTTCCCGCCAGCCGCCATTACTTCCAGTCCACACATCCCCGAGTGCCCCTCCTTACATCACAGCCCCCCCCCTGTGGAGTGTCCCCTCCTAGACAGCATGCAGCCAGACAGAGCACATCCCTGCCGCCGCGGGAGTCGGCGGCTCTGATAGCCCCCCTCCCCCTCTCAGGTCCGGCTCTCAGGGCTCTGTGTTTAGTTGGCAACCTGTGATGTAAGGAGTGGACACTCCATGGGGGGCACCTGTGATGTAAGGAGGGGACACTCCACGGGGGGCACATGTGATGTAAGGAGGGGACACTGCACGGGGGGGCGCCTGTGATGTAAGGAGGGGACACTCCACGGAGGGGGGACACCTGTGATATAAGGAGGGACATTCCACGGGGGGGCACCTATGATGTAAGGAGGGGACACTCCACGGAGGGGGGGCACCTGTGATGTAAGGAGGGGACACTCCATGGTGGGGGGACACCTGTGCTGTAAGGAGGGACACTCCACAGGGGGGGCACCTGTGGTGTAAGGAGGGGACACTCCACAGAGGGGGGGACTTGTGATGTAAGGAGGGACACTCCACAGGGGACACCTGTGTAAGAAAGGACTCCGCTGGGGACATCTGTGTAAGAAGGGACTCCTCTGGGGACACCTGTGTAAGAGGGGACTCTGCTGGGGACACCTGATGTAAGGAGGGACTCCGTTGGGGACACCTGTGTAAGAAGGGACTCCGCTGGGGACACATGTGTAAGAAGGGACTCCACTGGGGACACCTGTGTAAGAAGGGACTCCGCTGGGGACAACTGTGTAAGAACGGACTCTGCTGGGGACACCTGTGTAAGTAGGGACTCCACCGGAGACACCTGTGTAAGAAGGGACTCCGCTGGGGACACCTGTGTAAGAAGGGACTCCGCTGGGGACACCTGTGTAAGGAGGGACACTCCCCTGGGGACACCTGTGTAAGGAGGGACACTCCACTGGGGACACCTGTGTAAGGAGGGACACTCCACTGGGGACACCTGTGTAAGGAGGGACACACCACTGGGGACACTTGTGTAAGGAGGGACACACCACTGGGGACACCTGTGTAAGGAGGAACACTCCACTGGGGACACCTCTGTAAGGAGGGACACACCACTGGGGACACCTGTGTAAGGAGGGACACACCACTGGGGACACCTGTGTAAGGAGGCACTCTGCTGGGGGACACCTGTGTAAGGAGGGACACTCCACTGAGGACACCTGTGTAAGGAGGCACTCTGATGGGGGACACCTGTATAAGGAGGGACACACCACTGGGGACACCTGTGTAAGGAGGGACACCCCACTGGGGACACCTGTGTAAGGAGGGACACACCACTGGGGACACCTGTGTAAGGAGGGACACACCACTGGGGATACCTGTGTAAGGAGGGACACACCACTGGGGACACTTGTGTAAGGAGGGACACTCCACTGGGGACACCTGTGTAGGGAGGGACACTCCCCTGGGGACACCTATGTAAGGAGGGACACACCACTGGGGACACCTGTGTAAGGAGGGACAACCCACTGGGGACACCTGTGTAAGGAGGGACACTCCACTGGGGACACCTGTGTAAGGAGGGACACACCACTGGGGACACCTGTGTAAGGAGGCACTCTGCTGGGGGACACCTGTTTAAGGAGGGACACTCCACTGGGGACACCTGTGTAAGGAGGGACACCTGTGTAAGGAGGGACACACCACTGGGGGAACCTGTGTAAGGAGGGACACACCACTGGGGACACCTGTGTAAGGAGGCCCTCCGCTGGGGACACCTGTGTAAGGAGGGACTCTGCTGGGGGCACCTGTGTAAGGAGTTACTCCGCAGGGGACACCTGTGTAAGGAGGGACTCCGCTGGGGACACCTGATGGAAGAAGGTACTCCGCTGGGGACACCTGATGGAAGAAGGGACTCTTGGTAGCAGGCGACAGTGACAAGTGACACGCTCGGGGCTCCCACTGATTCTGTATTATGGTGAGTTGAACTATTTCATTTTATATTACAATGTAATAATAGAAATAATGCGCTTCAATCAGCCTGACACCATACCAACCATGGTGCCGGGATGATTCAAGCGCCAACACCAGCTGTTTGGAGTATCTTTATCTGCTGATTGTTAAACTTTCTGGAATACATGTATTGTGATGTAGGATCTGGGCCTGCTGTCCCTCCATGCCGACTTTTTTCTTTCCTTCCTTCCTTCTCTTTCTCTTTCGTTCCCTCTCTATCTCATTCTTTCTTCCTTCCTCCATCCCTCGTTCATCTGAGACGCAAGCCACACACCCTAAGCCATGGCCCCTTTAAGCCACGTCCACGTCGATTTTTCGCTGTGGTGCGCCTCGCGCGCCGCATTTCTTCGGGCTACAGCCCCTGGTCTTTTTCACACCTAGCAACACCCCTGTGTGTATATATATATATATATATATATATATATATATATATATATTATATTTTTATATTTCTGCTATTAATTGGTTTAACTAGAGCTCATTTTCAAAGTAGTTTAACATGGTTTAATGATGAGGGTGGTCAAAAAGCGAGTGAGAATTGTATAACAGTTTAATAGTAAAACATTTTAGAGTGCATTTTAAATAGCCGGCATCATCAAAAATAGAAAAGCATATATAGAAGTGCTGAACCACCTCGTTTTTTCGCAGAGCCCGCTCTCCATGTATAGCCAGCTGGAAGGCAAATACTTCTTCTAATACAAGTGTGCAGTGAAAGAAATACAGATTAATGGTAAGGCATACAAATCAATAGAGACTCATATTAAAAAAAATAATATTCCAGAGAAGCCCATTTTAGTGCACTGGTGATCTGTAAAAATAGCCACAATTTTGCTTTTCTGGTTTTCTAGAGTTTAAAAAAAATAAATAATTGCTAGCATTCTTTGGAACTAAACTGGCCACATAAAAATCTTCAGTGGAATTTCAGAAGTACATTTACTAAAGCTAAAAAATCCTTCAATGGGTCACTAATCCCAGCAAATACTGAAAAATCTTTGTGATGTGAATGCACTGGCAACACACATACACTTGCTTTCAGGGCTATATAAATGATTGGCATCGTTAGCATACCAAGGATTTCTGCCCAAAGATAAAGGAACAAATATTTCAGGAAGCAGCTCATTTACAGAGGTAAGTAAGAAGTGGGGGTGGGAGGAGTAAGAGGAGGTTAGTTCAGGAGGGTTGGGGAGTTAGTATTATTTTTTGGGAAAGTTGGGCAGTGAGTTATATGTTTGGTGAAAAGTACAGTTGCCCCTTAAATATTGACAGTATGAGAAGAAAAAATTGACTTAATTTTTTGGATACAGCCATATTCCATTAAGGCTCTAAAAAAGCTATCCAAGAACTACTGCAATTATAAAAAAAGCCAGATTTAGTTCAGCTTAAGATAAGCTTTACATGGGTGCCAGGGTGCTTCAGTCAGCAGATTTTCACATTGCTCCTATGGAGAGTTGCAGGAACCTTCTAACACGATTCTGTGCAATTTCAAAGTTGGGCTGCACACTGATGATGTCCTTAAACTGGTATGGGTGAAACACATTAGTGGTATGGCCTTAGGTGGGAGGTCTGCAGTGTGCGCTGTATGCTGTTTCTGAAAGTTATTTAAAACAAACTGGAGCTTGAGGACACCATCAGTGGGAGGCCAAACTTTCTTTAAATGTGCATGTGGCATGGAGCTGGAGCTGGTTTCAGGGCTTTTGCAGCCTTGCCATGGGACTGAGAAGAACCCGGGCAGTCTTGGAGTGGGGGAATATGTAGAGGCCATATGATTCTGTACCATCCTCTTTCTCTTAGAGGTATTGGTGCAGAAAAAAAGGTTAGACTTGGTACCTCTACCAATCCACCAGTCCAGCTTGGCAGCCACAGGGATTTAAGAAGCGGGAAGACAACCGCACAGGATAAAAATTTGAACAATGTACAAGTAGACTGCACCCACTTAGCATGTAGAAGTGCAAAATATCCTAAAAGATTTACTTTCCAGAAGAAAGATTTCATCAAATCAGACAGTTAAAGCTTAGCAGAGATGACAGTAAAATCAAATGACATTGTTACCTGGCAGTTTGGCCTGGCCATGTCTCAATATAGGGAGCTCTCTGCAGATTTCCCCATCATCCTCATCTTGAGAAAGCCAGCGTTTTACTTTAATACAGAATTGTTCATTGGAGAAAATGTTCAACAGCTGAACCTGCAGAGACCAACACCAAGATGAGTGAATTTCATGTGTTATGGCCCATACACACGGTGCAACGGTCGTATGAAAACGGTCGTACGACCGCTTGCTGTATGATAAACACATGCAGAAGAAAATGCTATGCAGCAAACTATTATGTTTTTTACAATAGTCCAAATGGTGAATGGTGCTGTCCTTTGCCTTATATCTAAAAGGATATTAATCATTGTAAATACCAACACTTATATAAATATCAGCAGCCCCATCAAGGTGTAATACACCCTTTGTTGCTCAAAAAATTGTTGGTAAAAAGGGCGCTCAATATAAAATGTGTGTTCTTATATAGGGGTGTAACCTCAATCTGATCTATGGGCTACAAACATTTTACACAGTTTTATGGTGGGCACTGTGATTTTTGTACATATATTCATGAATATTCATGCATAATTAAGCTACACCCAGTGTTCTCAAAAAAAGCATCCAGTGTTAAACTATACACAATATTGGCAGTTTTTAAAAAAATTGTATCTCAATCCAACTATAAACAATACAAATAGTCCATATGAAAGTATTAATAAAAATAGCCTATATGAATGTGTTGACAAAAATCACTAAAAAATTTTGTTAGAAGAGATCCCAATAGTGTCTAAGTACACTGTGCAAAAGAGTGGTGCTTTTGCCTTGATTAATAAGTGGTGATTGTCTGCTCCACATCCCAGATGCAGTGACCTCTTACCAAAAAGATGCAGCTGACAAAGCAGCCATAAGGCAGTTTAAATCAATTCCTTTGGAATATACTTCACTCCTTTTCTCTCCTTCTCGGTTCCTCACAATAAATGGATACGATTTTGGGTCATGGTGCATGCAATGAAAAATGTCCAGAAATAATTCACTGCGCAACACGTTTATTAAAACAATATATCAAACAAATGAAGTAAAATGCTACTCACATTTACTGGGTGTCTATAAGACACCAACACATGCAGCCCAACTGGTATATATGCCTCAACGCGTATCCCCTGGCCACTGGGTCGGCATGTGTAACTGTAGTGTAGGCTGATGAGACACAGGCTAGATTTTTGTAGCCCATAGATCAAGGTTTCTTACACCCTATATAAGAACACACACACTTTATATTGAGCGCCCTTATTACTGACATTTTTATAGTGTTTTTTAACCTGTAATGAGCACAGAGAAATTACCTCTTCACAGTGCCAGCCAGGGGATGCCCCAGAATTGGTGTGTCCAATGCGTATCTTATAAACCTCCCCAACGTCTCCAATGTTAACCTGAAATATAGAAATAGCATTTTCTCTTTAGGTATAAATGAAAAATCTTCTGATTTAGTCAGCCGATCAACCACATTAATATATAAAGACAATAGCTATACCAAGAAAAACAAAAGCAATTAAAATACTTTACTGAAAGTGTATCTTTAGACAAAAATGTTGCTTTCTTTTAGCTTTGACTAGATTAAACGCCTGCTGGGGAAATGTACCCTCTTTATTTGTCCTGATCACTATTGTCATCAGAACAGATAGTGATGGGACAAATTTTCTCTAACTTCTCTAACTTCCAGAATAGAAAGCAAAAAGATTGCAGACTAACTGGGGTTTTAATCATTTCCAACTATAACCAAAAAGGTTTTGGATTAAAGACTTGCATAATATCAAGCACTCTCCCATGCCTTAACTGTTATCAGAACCCCAGTGTAGGAGATGTCTTCCACCCTTATGGGACATTCACACTATTGTGAAGGGCTCTTCATATATTCTAGAAAAATGTAATGCAGAAAAAGATTAATGGTCCACCATATTTTGTCCCTTCTACTGCATTCTCCATAGAAATATATGGACTCACTTTGGCAGATGACACAACCATTATGACAGTGGGAGATTTCTGTCAGTGTTCTGGATAGCCCACGAGCAATACAGTATTGACTATTATTATTATTAGTGCTGCTATATTGCTGTAAATCCAGGAAGTATTGTAGTAATGCATGACTTGTAGCTACCCCTGCCACTGGATGAAGACATGTAGGTTAGTTATTTGATACATACATCAAAAGTATCCTCCTGTCCTCTCTGGAATGCATCGTCTTGGCTACTGTACAGAAAAACAGGTGCTGATGCTCTGAGATGTCCATAAAACATGATGTATACTTGAGATGTTGTCCCAGAGGATGGAATGTTGCTAGTGAAGATAGCAACTTTCCATTTTCCTGCTGAAAAATGTAATCAATATATAGAATAACAAATTGGTCAAATATAAAGTGACATCAGTTTAATGTAGTCTAGGACATGCATATACAGTAGCCTTGTTGCTATAAACCAGTGCTATAGGAGTTCCCTTTTGCTGCGTTCTTATACTGCTGGACTTGAGACTGTAAAACTGGTGACACATGTCACTGGAGAGCTTAGGTAAGTACCGCTCTCCTGTAAGTACCGAATAAAAACAAAAACACTAAAGGAAGGAAATAGCTGGAATTGAACCTTTTAATTCTGTCTATATGTGTTTATAGAATGTAGATTTTATTCTTGTACCTGTATACCTTTTATCATAATGAATAGAGTTGAGCGAACACCTGGAAGTTCGGGTTCTGCTGGTCCGTCCGAACTTCGTGACAAAGTCCGGGTCCGGGTCCGGACGGAACCCGAACGATCGCACGGA
>BLSH010481052.1:260978-279632 GCA_018402905.1 Glandirana rugosa
TGAGAGTCGACGAAAGTCGTGTTTCTAAAGGGTCGAACACCCTGGTGGCAGATTCACGGTCGGCGGACTCTCGCTAACAATGGCCCGATTAAGTTTGTTAATTGGGAAAGTCACGGTAGTGATTGGAAACTAGGCCTCACAATCCAGAGGTTGTTAATCGTTATAGTTAATACTAAAGTCTTATTGGCGGACATTGTGTGTGACAGTGGTGTCTGTCCTTATAAGTCTACTCAATAGAATTGGTGAAGGGCTGGCGGCCTGCAGATTTCTGCAGGAACAGAAACTCACCACTATAGACTTACTACGGGCGGAAAAAAATGATACCTGAATGATGCTGGTAGGTGCCGGCATCATTCAGATATCACCACTCAAAGACAAGGACGTCTTTAGACGTCCGGCGGTCGGGAAGTGGTTAAGATAACTCATCTGAATATTCCTGTCTGTGGTGACAGTGTGTGTTACAGGCGGTTATTCTGAAATCATAATTGATATTGCTAATTGTTGGAGACCTAACACTCCGGATCAAAGGTTAGTGATGGCACTGAAAGGGTTAATTGTTTGAATTAGCCCGGTAACAATCGCTCTCAGGCGGCTGGCACTTAGACGGTGGTCCCACAAGCTGGGAAATCTTTGTGCTGAAAGCAGCTGAGAGTGCCATTGTTACGTTAGTGACAAGCGCAGTGTGAGCTCAATTGGTCCTCTGTCACTGGTGAGTGAGGAGGGCAGTCAACTGATACCCACGTTCGTCACATATTGGTTGGCAGTGGTTGGATAGTTTTGCCTTAAGAACATTCATTGAATTGTTAGGAATTAGCTCTGCACTGAAGGATTGTAACCTTTGTGGAAACAGTCCTTAGAGAAAATCGGGTGCATATTTTTTGTTTTTTAAAGAGACATACAGCAACAACTCCTTCCTACAGCTTCATTCTATCTCTGCTTTCTGTTCTATCTTTTCTGCTTGCAAAATGTCTGGGGTATCAGTGTATAAGAAGATGAACCAAGATTACCTAACTGCTGAGTGTACAACAAGAGGCCTTGACATCAGTAACAAACTCATGAAGGCATGATAAAGGCCCTACAGGAGTATGATATCTGAGCAGACTAGAACTCGGGGGAACTTGAAGCTGAAGGGGTTCCCGATACTCCAGAGCTAAGTGGTTCAGACTCCCTCCGTGCAGACAATGTCACTGATGCTTTGCTGGGAATCTTCACAAGGGTGGGATTCCTAGCCGAATTCATTAGCGATCAAGGCCCTCAGTTTGTGTCTGACTTGATGATACAGATGACGCATATCATGGCCAGTCCTTATCATCCACAAATGAATGGCTTGTGCAAGCATTTCAATGGTACCCTGAAACAAATGTTGCACACCTTTGTGTAGTCCCAGGGTAAAGACTGGGAATGATATCTGTCTCATCTGCTGTTTGCTTACAGAGAGGTGCCCCAGGAGTCCACAGGCTTTTCACCATTTGAACTGCTGTACGGACGGAGGGTAAGAGGACCACTGGCCCTAATCCGTGAGACCTGGAAGGGCAAGATTGCCGATCCGGTGGTCTCGTTGTAGATTATGTCCTAAGATTCCGGGATAAAATGGAGATGTTGGTTGGGAATTGTGCGGCAAAACATGACCCAGGCCCAGACCAGGCAGAAACGTTGGTATGACCGCAACGCTAGGGAGCGGACATATAACGCTGGTTAGCTGGTGTATGTTCTGCTTCCCTTGCGGCAGAACAAACTCCAAGCAGCATGGGAAGGCCCGTACCCCAACACCCAGTGTCTGAATGATGTCACCTACCTAGTCAGGTTGAGAGGAGGGAATAGACAGCAGAAGGCCTTTCATGTGAACATGATCAAAGCCCATCATGAGTGCACGGCCTATGTTATGCTGGTCTACAGCAGGCCGGAACCTGAAAAGGCTAACCCACTCCTAGACCTGTTAGCTGACACCAGGTAAACTCCGGCTTCCTGATAAACCCCAATCTTACCACTGCACAAGTACCTGGGCTGAAGGAAGTGCTGGCAGTACATGCTAGCCTACCTGGGTGGATGGACCTCGCTGTCCACCAGGTGGACACTGGGGCACATCCCCCCATTAAACAGTCAGCCTATCGCTCCTCTCTGGAGGTGCTGGCCAACATGAAGAGGGAGGTGGAGGAAATGCTTCAGCTTGAGGTGATGCAGAAGTCCCACAGTGCCTGGGCGTCCCCAGTGGTCCTGGTCCCCAAAAAGGATCAGACGACCAGGTTCTGTGTGGACTACCAAAAGCTGAATGCTATCACCACTGCAGATGCCTACCCCATGCCCCCAATCAATGAGTTGTTGGATAGGCTGGCAGCTGCCCGCTATATCACGATCATGGAACTGAGCAGAGGGTACTGGCAAATTCCTCTGGCCCCTGAAGCTCGGGAAAAGTCAGCCTTCATCGGAACCAGAGGATCATGAATGATTTACTGGAGGGGCTGGAAACCTTTGACGTGGCCTACCTGGACAACATCGCTGTGTTCAGCCCAGCCTGAGGGAAACACCTGGTGCACCTGTCACGGGTCCTGGACCAACTGACAGCTGACAATCTGACTGTAAAGCCAAGTAAGCATCATATCGGCATGACTGATGTCCAGTACTTGGGACACCAGGTAGGAGCAGGCACTCTGAGACCCGAGACAGGGAAATGGGAGGCCATCCTCCCCTCAAACCAAGAAGCAGGTTATGTCATTCTTGGGGATAGCCGGCTACTATAGGAAGTTTGTAGGTAACTATAGTAGCCTGGCAAAACCTTTGACTGACCTAACCAAAAAGAAACTGCCCAAAGTGGTGTCTTGGACCCCAGAATGTGAGAGGGCATTTCAGGCCCTGAAGGAGGCACCGGCCAGCGCCCCTGTCCTACAGGCTGCAGACTTCACCCACCGTTTCCTAGTGCAGACTGATTCCTCTGCCTATGGGTTGGGTGCAGTCCTGAGCCAAGTGGATGACGCGGGAGGAACACCCCATCCTCTACCTGAGCCAGAAGCTGCTTCCCACAATCAAAAAGGAATTTCTTGCGATCATGTGGGCTCTCCAGAAGTTGCAAACGTACCTTTATGGGAGGCACTTCACTGTGATCACCAATGACAATCCCTTGAGCTGGCTAAATCGTGTTGCTGGGGAGAGTGGCAAGCTACTTCATTGGAGCTTAATTCTTCAGAAATATGATTTCACCATCCAGCACAAAAGAGGCAGCGCCCATGGCAATGCTGATGGGCTGTTGCGACAAGCTGAGCCCGTAGGAGTCGGTTGCATCAGGAGGGTAACTGCATTCCCCTCCCATGCAACCCTCTAAGGGAGGAGATGTAATGATATCACATGCAAGACACACAAAACTAGCACCATTTTGCCACAAGTACACTATGACAGTTTTAGCTTAGGACAAAACCCCTCACTCCTCATTCCCCCTCCCAACAACTTAGGAATGTCTGGGTCCCCTGAACAGATGCCAAGGAGTCTGGGGGAATGTTTTGCAGGCCCGATCGTAAAACAATAAATCAGAGACCTTAAAAGACAGCCCAGGATGTCTCAGAGGGGCATATTCTCTTTAGACAGCTACGACCTTTCAGCAACCCTGAATCAACATGAAAATGTAGAAAATATACCCACAGTTCATAACTCCAGATAGGAACATGATATATTGCTAAAAAGTGTATATCTGTATGCGGGAAGGCATACCGATTAAAACAAACCCAAACGTCAATGAATTCACTTATAAGGGAACCCACTGATAGTTTATCCTCTTCACAGGGTCACAGAAAGTGACAAGTCTGTCATGTTTAGGCTTGTCTTGATGCACTGTGGCCGCTGAACTCAAATTCCCTAATGATGAATTTTGCACGATAATGCCATCCTGAGATATGGTTTTTATACAGCAAATTGCATATTAGGGAAGATTGTTATTCCACGGTCCTCCTTACCCATGTGAGTAGCCAGGGGCATACGGCCCCTCCCCTTTACACCCAGAGAAAAAGGGAATGCGAAGGGCAGCTCTCAGTTCTCATCTTACCATCAAAAAACGAACATCCAAGAACCCATGGACTCATCATCGGATCTCTGATTGATCATGAACATTTAAATGCAAGTAACTTTCCATCCTGTCTTATCTCTTTGCTGATGTATATTATGTCTCTTATTGCTTTGTAACATAATTTTTCTGTAAATATTTTACTGCACCAAACTTGACCTTTTCATTATTAAACCTTATTCTGAAAACTGTTAACCTTGTCCCTAAAGCTCTTAATGCAAGCTATAATGAATCTGTTCCTTTGAAGAGCACTACTGTTTAAGATAACTCATCTGAATATTCCTGTCTGTGGTAACAGTGTGTGTTACAGGTGGTTATTCTAAAATCATAATTGATATTGCTAATTGTTGGAGACCTAACACTCCGGATCAATGGTTGGTGGTGGCACTGAAAGGGTTAATTGTTTGAATTAGCCCGGCAACAATCGCTCTCAGGTGGTTGGCACTTAGACGGTGGTCCCGCAAGCTGGTGAATCTTTGTGCTGAAAGCAGCTGAGAGCGGCATTGTTACATTATTGACAAGCGCGGTGTGAGCGCAATTGGTTCTCTGTCACTGGTGAGTGAGGAGGGCAGTGATCTGATACCCGTGTTCATCACAATTATAACAGAAGCAATAATCTTGTGTAAAATCCGACAGACTGGTTTTACCCAAGATGATCGATCGATCAATTTGGGCACATTCAGTCTGCCCATACATGGTTTAGATCTCGGCTGGTTCCTGCTGAACCGGCCACAATTAAAACTGTCTATGGCCGGCTTAAAGGTGTAGAACAAGGGAATGTTTGCTGAGTTTAGTAAATGAGGTGAAACTGTGTTAACTTCCATCAGTTAAATATGTGCTAGGAGAGAAAATGAACACTGAATCACCTAATTTAGGCTGGTCATGCATGGATCAAAAATTAGCCAGTACAACAGGGACTCATGGAATTTTGATCCATGTATGGGCACTGTGGTTGTACATAAATTGATCTATTGATCGACTTGTGTACAATCAGCCTGTCTGTTTTTTCACCAATGATTAGTGCTGCCAGCTATAGTCAGCAACACTAATAACTGTGTTCTGCTGGCAGGGAAGGCTCCTCGTGCTCCCTGTTGGAAGAACACAGTGGCACTGCAGGAAGGATGCCGACATCAACACTGCTGGGGAAATTCAGACATTTTCTTTCTATCCACACATGGTGAAAGGATAATATATTGCAAAATCTATGGCCTGCCTTACTAATATTCACTATACATATTGAACATTGACTTTGCTAAGTATACAGCCTATATCCTTCTAGTAAATGAGCCCATTATTACTCATAGAGTAATCCTTAAAAGGCTCTGTTGTATGACCTGGTTAGGTTTTTATGTAAAGTTTCCAATAAAACAGCATTGGGATGGCACTCCTGTAGCAAAAGGTTTTGTTTGTTTAGTTGCCTTTGCTATAAAACTGACCAGCAGAGGGATCAAATGCTTTAAAATGCCAATAAACTGTATCTACTGTTATCAATATGCTTTCTAGAGAAGCATCTCAGGTAAGCAATTGGCTTGTTATTAGGAATGAAGTGCAGGTTCACCACTATCATGAGTTTGAAGCAAATCCTGCAGGGTTTGATATTTTCAGTCCTGGCAAATGTATGTGCAAATTTGTCCAGGAGTGTTTTTTAACTATAATACACTGCATAGCCTTTGAGCTATTGCAAGCAAGGCTTAGAGAGGCCAATAAGAGGGCATAAGTCAGCTCCTTCACTATATAGAACAGGGAACTATAAAACACTGCACAGAGTGTCAATGCATTGGAAGCTGCTGCAAGGAAAGGATAGGGAAAACTAACAAAAGGCGTAGGCGGACCTAGAAACTGTACTTTAGTTCAGAATTTTTGGTCAATCAACCCCTTTGTTGCCTTTTTTATTCTTGTTATTGGGGCTTTTTGTCTTTCACTTTATTTTGTGGTTGATTTAAAGTGGTTGTCTCCCCTACAAAAAAAAAACAAACACCTGCAAGGTACAGGCATAATGAGCTAGTATGCATACTAGCTCATTATAAATTACTTACCTCAGAACGAAGCTCCCACAGGTCTGACCCATCCCGAGGTGGGAGCTGCCATCTTCCCTCCGTGGATCCTTCCGGGTACGCGGCTCCGGCGCAGTGAGTGGCCGGAGCCGCAAGACATCACTTCCGCGCATGTGTGGGAGCCTGTTTTTACGGTGGACTTTTCGGCAGGGTTCAGCACTATGCTGAGACATCACTGCTGTCAGCAGCGCTTGCAGTGAGAATATCTCTTAAACCATACAGGTTTTTATTATAGGCTTACCTGTAGGTAAAAATTTAATTTCTGGGGATACAACCGCTTTAAGGTCAGTGGTATCTTTTAGTTTCTGTCCATCCATAGAACTCTTTATTTTTTTTGTTGTTGCATGGCTTCCAGTGGTATTTGGGGTTTTCATTTATTTTGTGGCTATTTTTTTATTTTTTTATTTTTATTATGTCCTTTATTTTAGGTAAAACTGCTTTTTAGTGCACAAAGGCTTCCTGTAATAAAGTAGGCTTTATTTATTTGGTATTATTTTGGATTTTTCATTTATATTGGGGATATATTGATCTTTATTGTATGTTGATAGGGCCTTTTGTAGGTTATGCTTCCAATGTCTTTTTTAAGTAGTCTTTCTCTTAGATCTAAAATTGACCAGAATTTATTAAAAGGATATGTCCTTTATAGACATCAATGGGTTTTGCCTCTAGGTTTGGCGTGAATCAAGCATTAGCAGATTTGTTCTAGGAAGAGTAGCTGCATAAAACTGTCTCTATTTATAGACAATTTGACTAACCATCAACTGATGGATGGCCAAACACTCTTTGTATCCCTTTCCAGCCTTATACAGATCAACTACTGTTGATCATATGTCTTTAGAGAGTTCATTTTTACAAGACATGAGTCACATCAGCTGATGCTTCTTGGAGCATGAACAGCGATCCTGAAATGTTTGTCAATCAAAATAGCTGTAAACCACACCTCCAAACTAATTTCATAAGTGTGGCACTCATAAAAAAACACCTATATGCCTGCAGCATTGATCTGAGCTGCAGCTATACCCTGCCTGCTGTACACTGAGAACCGAGCAATCAAAGACCACTGATTACTCTGAGCACAGCACTGTGACTGTCAGTCAGCACCCTGTACTCTGTACCTTCAATGTGCACTGGAGTGCCAGGCTGTAGAGGGGGTGAGAATGGCTGCCTCAGGCTCCCAACAGTGTGCCAGCAAGCTGAGTCAGCTGCCGGTCAGATCCATCTGGGTGGATCCAAACATTATTGTTGGGATCCCTGCAGAGCCTGGACCAGCTCTGGAATGCCAACCAACCATGGGTTTTAGCGCACTGTTGGCTGAATCGGAGTTACAGGAGTGCAAAACTAAGTCCACTTCTATGACCCACAGGATAAGTATAAGAGCTTTGGCAATACTTCTCCTTCAATTGGGCTTCAGGTGTGGAAACTACTGATTCCAATTAGCTTTTAGTCTATGGGTTCATTTTCTTTGTCCTCCAGCACTGTGAATGTTTAAAGGTGTATGTTTAAAGACACCAGAAATTAGAATGGTTTGTTATTAACTTCAGCACATTGTGTTTGTATATTATGGTGACTTAGACCCCGTATACACACTATCCAACTTTTGTTGTCAGATTTCCTTCAGATTTACCAAAAACATGTAGTGCAAGGGCCTGCCTGATTACATACAAATTGAAATTCCTAAGATTTGACCTCATATTATACGGTTTTGGTAAATCTGAAGGAAAAAGTCTACAGAAAATTGGATAGTGTGTATCAAGCTTAAGATGAGGATCAAATCACATTGTATGGCAAATTACTGCAGAAAACCAGTTAATTCGAAGGTGTTCACATATTTTTCAATATATATATATACATACATATATATATATATATATACATATATATATATAACTTCACTAGGCTCCAGAAGCTACCACTGACATGACTGTTTTTACTCCTCCAAATGTGAGTAAATGAATGTCATTGTTTTTGCTGGATTCCCATTAAAAGGATTTACTGTCCTAGGGTTTGTACTTTCTCTTTTCACTTTTGTTTTCTCGCCTTTTCTACTACCCACTGGATTTGTAAAAGCTGCAAGACCCTTTGGCTGTCAGATGCCATTTTTTCCAACCTAATTGTGAATGTGATTTCTGGACTATATTATGTGTGGGACTTCTATGGTCTGAGCATAGCTCAATATCATAATTGATATTTTGTACAAAATATGAGGGTTTCCACACTTTTTTTAAACTAAGTTTTATATATATATATATATATAAAAGTGTGACCTTGGGGCCTGGTAGGTTCGGGTGCAGCCAGGAAGGAGAGTGATTCCTGGAGCTGCACAAGAGGAACAGGAGAACAGCGGAGGTGCTGCAGGAGGAGTGAGACACTTTAAAGTATCCACCAGTGCGGTGAGTGATGGTCCCTGGGACTGGAAGAAAAAGTGTTGGAGCAGGCTGGGAGAAGAATGGTGGACAGTATGTGGGAGCCTTTGGAGCCAGTCAAGGGAAAGGAGAGTCGCTACCAAATAGCAGGTCGATGGGACCAGGAAGAGGATGGGCTGGGAGTTGTAGTCCGTCAAAGGCCCGGTTAGCACTGAAGTACTTTGCTCCACATTCAGGGGCCCGTGATCCCTGGGCTGCAATGGGTGTTCCTGAGGTCCTGCTGCAACAGGGTAGGCCTCACCATGTGCTAACCACGGTGAAGAGAAAGGTATAGAGAAGCTTGATAAATTTCCCTTCAGGCTGGAAACTAAGTTCTGAGCTGGGGAGAAGCAAAGGAGTGGAAAGCTGTGAGTTCTGTGAAGTGAGAGAACTGTAAGAGAAATGGTCAGCAAGTGAAGTGCTGGAGAGTTGAGAGGAGCAATAGTCTGCAGAGGGAGAGTCTACAGTGAAGTATGCATATACAGGCTTGTATATGGAATCCTTGTACCATAATTCTTTGGGCATCCCAAATAGTCATAGTCTTGTCTATATTCCTATCACACACCTTCCTGGCAAACAAGGATTGTTCAAGGGTGGGTGCTGCAGCGATAACCAGCTGGATCCTGGAAACGTCATGCAAGTGTACATATTCACCAGCACACCATGGTTCTTTATTGTAGAAAGATCACATCACAGAAAAGTGCAACGTTTCAGAGCCGTGCAGAGTGGCTCCAAAACATTGCACTTTTCTGTGATGTGATCTTTCTACAATAAAGAACCATTGGATGGAGATCCATGGTGTGCTGGCGAATATGTACACTTTAATCACAGTCATGGCTAAGGCCTTAGAATGAAGCGTGTTGGCTTTTTATGGCTGTTTGTCACTGTTATCAATTAACCATATGTTTTAGCCGATTTAAGCTGGCTCCAGCCTTTACTTATGTAACCTAAATTACAGTGACCTTGACCTTTAAACTCATCCTTTGGCTCTGATTGATCATTGTGATAATCGATCAGTCATAGCCTATTACAGCAATCAGGTGATCAAGAACCGGGCCTTCTGGTTCCTAATCGTTAGTATGAGACCCAGAGCCCTCAGTGAGAGTTTGGTCTCTGTACTGAGAGCAAACAAAGTGGCAAATATATGCAATCCACAGATCCACTTCCATGAGGCTGCATATATGTGTATGGCCATCAAGAAGGGGTTAATCCTCTAAGCTCTCTGTTACATGTTCTATGGTCTACCCTTACCCTGTAAAAAAAAATTATAATGTACAATTCCCTATAACTCAAGTTCAAATTTATATATATAACTAAATGTGTCAGAGCAGTGGCTTTCCCCCTACACTACCTGCTCAAGAATGCAAGAGAGATTCTGTCAGTAGTTTGTGCACTTAACCACTGCATGACCGTTCACTGTAGATATACTGCGGCAAAGTGGCCGCTCTGCCCCATATCACGTACCTAGTATGTGATCTAACACTTCAGGGTCTGGGGCGTACGTGTGCCACTGGCGACCTGCTCCCGCTGTGATCACACACAGCTGGAGCCCAGCAGCAAGTACCATGGACTCAATGTCTTCCGGCACCCACCAAATAACACAGACAGAGCGACAATCTGCTTATGTAAACAAGGCAGATTGTCGTTCTGTCGAAGGTATTGATTCTGTGTTTCTGCAAAGCAGGAACACGGATCTTTGACTTAGCCTAGTCAAAGCACCTCCCACATAGTGAGTAAACACCCCCTAGGTACACAGTTAACCCCTGATGTTAACCCCTTCCCAGCCAGTGTCATTAGTGCAGTGACAGTGCATATATTTTAGCACTGATCACTGTATTAGTGTCACTTATCCCCAAAAAGTGTCAAAAGTGTCAGTTAGGCATCCGATTTGTCCACCGCAATATTGCAGTCTCTCTATAAGTCACTGACTGCAGCCATTACTAGTAAAAAATAAATAAACAAATAAAAATATCCCATAGTTTGTAGATGCTATTACTTGCGCAAATCAATATATGCTTATTGGGATTTTTTTTTACAAAAAATATGTAGCAGAATACATATTGGCCTAAGTTGATGAAGAATGTTATTATTTACATTTTTTATTGAATATGTTTTATAGCAGAACGTAAAAAATATTGTTTGTTTTTTTTCAAAATTGTCAGTACTTTTTTGTTTATAGTGCAAAAAATAAAAACTGCAGAGGTGATCAAATACCACAAAAAGAAAGCTCTATTTGTGGGGAAAAAGGAAATAAAAATGTTATTTCGGTACAGTGTTGCACGACCGATCAACTGTTGAGCTAAAATGATCAGTGCAACCAGTCATCACAATTTCCAAAATTTCTTGCACTTGAAAAGTATACAGTCAAATACTTGACACAAGTGGGTTTCTTTTTGGGGGGGAGCAACCACCCCCCCCCCGGGTGGCCAGACTTACCCCATCAAGGTGGCGGGTGACGGGCGGCGGGCTGCGGACAGTGGCTCTTCTGCTCCTTGGCTCCTGTTCGGTCCTCTCCTCCATCATGACGACTTCCATGTGTCTCCTTCTCCTAGGCACTAGGTCTCCAATAGGATCGCTTGTCCTTTCAGCCAATCGGGTGATGGGTCTCAGTCAGACCCGCTTCCTGATTGGCCGGGAGGAGGATCAGTGTTAGAATAGTGAATTTTCATTTGCCATGTAACACACCTGGGTGGGCTGAGAGCGCACTCTCTGCACCCCGAGCCCCACCCTAGTTTGAAACCTATTAGAGCCTCTGGCTCTAATCAGTTCTTCAGAAAAAACACCCCCGACAATGTAATTCATGCACCCGGCAACCTGAAAGGGGCCGGGCGCATGGATAGGAGGGAGGCGGCATGGATAGGGGAGGCGGCGTCCGTGCGCCCTTAATAGATGGGCCGCCACTGCTTGACACACTAAACGTGCGTTATCTATAACCTTTCTAAGGCATCTGCTCACTGACTGCATGGTATACTGTATAAAGATACAATTACAAAATAAATCAGGGAAATTCTGTGCATTTTGGAAGCACAATTTCCCCCCTGATTTAGACGTTCTCATTCTGCTTTGTGCAGTAACCAGTAAAAAACATGTTTAGCAAGAAAAGTAGAATGAAGACCAAATGAAAGTTCAAGCATTGTTACAAAAAGCACCTAGCTTTTTTAAAAAATCATATTCCATTTTTTTTCTTAATAGATAAGGGAGATCTTCGTTTACCTTCACTAAAAGCTGCTTGACCTTTCTCAGATTTTTAGAGGAATGTTCATCGTTTTTTTTGATATATAGAAAGTCTCAATTTTGGAACAATATTGAGACAAACCAAAATACTTATATGTAATTTCCACACAACCACTAATGGCTTTTGACAAACAGCAAATATTCTGCTGCAGGCACTGAATCCCCGCCACCTGACAGGAGCTGGTTCCTATAATCATTGGCAACTAACATGGTCTCTACAAAGGCTCCAAAAAAATAAGGGAGAAACACAATATTAAAAGCTTTGGAAGAATTTACTATCATCCAACAGACTACTTCATCTAATGAACGGACCCTTAATCAGGAGCTTACTCATAGGGTCGAATGACGTTTCTGCAGTTCAACTTTATTATCGTAAGGAAATTTGTCATAAAAGCTATGACAAAGTTTATAAATGTTTGTTGTGCCTTTGCCCTCTAACTACTACATTTTATACTCTTTCTTGCTGTTGCAGTAACGTGATTGCACTTACAATTCATATCCCTTTGAAATCATGGTGCTGAGTGTAAAAAAAATAATGTAACTGGAAATTCCACCACTAGTTCCACCACTGATATTTCCTATATGTACTTAACATATAGAACTGTATGGAGCGACATTAGGCTACTTCATTCAGTGTGTTTGTCTCTTTCGGTGCAAAGGGGCAAGCGCCAAAAATAGTTTTGAGTTGTGTTTCAATGATTTTGCTCTTTCCAGTTTTAAAAAGTGTTTCATTCAAGTGATATGGCACTTTATACAATATACAAAATGTTGGAAGTGCAACGCCAATCTGCTTTATACTGTGAACTATATATATATATATATATATATATATATATATATATATACACATTATACCTGTCTATGCAGCTAGGTGGCACTGCAAGTATTATAGTGTTATGTGCATGGAAAATCTATTTTAATGCAATAAGAGAAAGTGTTATCCATCCTCTGTTCTGTGTACTCGTTTTGTTATTAAGTTCCTGTTCCTGTAAAATGATGTGATATTTCTCCAAGAAATCAATAATCTGCATAACAGGTTATGGGCCCAGTGCACCCAGCAGGCTCCCACCAGTGCCCAGGCATCCAGAGGCACTGGAGAGGATACCCAGTGAGTACAGCACATCCGTGAGTACTGTATGCAAGCTGCTGCCAGATGGCAAGTGGTTCCGGTATGAAATTTGCAATTGCAAAGCTGAACAATGCCAATTACCAACTGTGGAAATTTAAAGTGGAAATGCTTTTTAGCAAAGATGACTTGTGGCAAGTGCTGAATACAGACAGATCCACAGATGGAGAGACAGAGTACTGGGACAGGAAGGATAGGCAGGCTAAAGCAACCATACGCTTGTTGGGGGAAGATGAGCAGCTTATCAACATAAGAACGGCCAAAGGTATGTGGAATTCATACCAAAAGCTGCACGAGCGTTCAAGTCTAAATAGCAAGCTTAGACTTGAACGAGCCTGTTTTCGCTGTAAAAGGACCGATCACTTAAAAAAGGACTGTTATATCTGGAAAGCCGAGCAGCAAAAGCTACAGCTATCCACAAAAGAAAGAGTCAAAGCAGCCACAAAGGAAACTGCAGACGCATAATGGAATGGCACCTTTAAAGTGACACAGATCGGCAAGCCACCCGGCTGGTGCATAGACTCAGGAGCGACAAGTGACATGACTAGCAATGAGACCTTCTTTATAAACATTGATTACATCACAAAAGACAAAGTTTTCCTAGCAAACAGTAAAAGCATCACTGCCGCTGCATTACACCACAAGGCGAGCACAGTGTCCTTGTAAAGAAAGTGCTGTATATTCCAGAACTAGAAGGCAGTCTTCTATCAGTGAAAAGTCTCACAAACAACAGTCTCACAGTTAAGTTCCAGGGTGATAAATGCACAATTCACAATAATAAGCCATGCCTCGCAAAAGGAAAACTGGATGATCACCTATACAAGCTCATCACCACAGCACAGCAAGTCAATATAGTCTCTAATGACATATACAGCAAATGTATTCACTTATGGCACAGGCAGCTGAGGCACAGAAGTCCAGAAGCTATACAGGACATTATAAAGAGAGGCTTACCAGAAGATTTGACAATAACGTCTTGCAAAGTGCTCATAAAATGCAAGTGCTGCATTGAAGCAAAAGCCACATGTGCTCCCCTTCCACAAGCATCTCAAAGAAAAATTACCCATCCCCTACAGCTCATACACAGTGATATATGCGGTCCAATGAAAACTCCCACATCAGGCAGGAACAGATATCTACTGACTTTCATTGATGATTATTCCAGGTACACAACTACTTATCTGATGAAACACAAGAATGAAACATCAGCGAAACTTCAAGAGTTCGTTGCCATGTCTAGCAACACATTCCAACACAAACCAGGAATAAAATGCACCGACAATGGGGGAGAATACATAAGCAAAGAAGTGGACTCATACCTGAAGAGACAAGAAATAGTACACCAGACAGCCACACCATACACTCCTGAACAAAACGGTAGAGCAGAAAGGAAAAATCACAGTCTTATAGAAATGGCCAGGTGCATGTTGTCAGATGCCAACCTACCTCACAAGTACTGGGGAGAATTAGTCATGACTGCAACCTACCTACAGAACAGACTACCCTCAAGAGCCATTAAAAGTACTCCATTTGAAATGTGGCATGGATCAAAGCCTAGCATTGGGCACATCAGAGTATTTGGATGTAAAGCATATGCCTATATTCCAAGTGAAAAGTGATCCAAACTGGAGAACAAAGCCATAGATGGCATTCTAGTAGGCTACAGCAAGCGAACTAAGGTTTACAGAATCCTACACCCAAAGACTGACAAAGTGACAATAAGCCATAGCGTTTACTTTGATGAGAGACCATAACCAGCAACACTGATCCCTGAAGGCTGTGAAGCAAACCAGAAAAATGGTCGATCAAAGCAAACCTGTGCAGGAATCAGAACAAGAGGTGGAACTCATAATGCCTAAATTAAGTTCCCCACCAGATTCTGCTGAACTGCCTGAAATCAAAAGGTCCAAATCGGACTACAAAGGGGATACCACCCCGCAAGCTGTCAAATACTGTCAAAACGCACAGCATACTTGAACCAACATCATGGGAAGACATATAAAAACTGCCAAAACATGAAGCCAATAAATGGAGAAAGTCAGCAGAAGAAGAATTAAAGTCACTTCAAGAAAATAAAACCTGGACACTCACAGAGCTCCCTCCTAACCGAAAAACTATAGGAAGTAAGGGGACTTTCAAAGTAAAGTCAGATGCAGAAGGTAATATCCGCAAATACAAATCCAGACTAGTTGCCAAGGGTTACTTCCAGAAATTTGGTGAAGATTACTATGAAACATTCACTCCCATCGTAAAACACTCCACCATCAGAGCACTTCTTAGTGATGCACCTGGGAAGGGCATGCAAGTGTTAGATGTTAAAACTGCTTTCCTATATGGAGACATTAAGGAAGATCTCTACCTGGAGCAACCACCAAGGCAGGGTTTGATCAAGAAGACAACCTTGTGTGTAAACTTCAGAAGAGCATCTACAGTCTTAAACAATCTGCAAGGATGTGGAATGAGAACGTGAATGAAGTGCTTACTAGAGAGGGATTCTCAAGAAGTAAAGCAGACCCCTGTCTCTACTCCAGGAATCAAGGAGACAGATGGATATACATCCTTATCTATGTTGATGTTATAACTTGTTTTGAACAAGAAGGAGATTACAATGAGATAGTTCACAAGCTGAAAGAAACTTTGAAATCAAATAACTAAGGAACATTAGCTACTATCTGAGAATCCAAATAGAGAGAGAAGAAGATGGAAGTTATCCTCTCAACCAATCTCAGACAATCTCTGAAATCTCTGAAATCTTGGTATAATTCCATATGCAAGATGCAAAGGAAGTGAAAACTCCTATGGAACCAGGCTATCTAAAGAGCAATGAAGCAGAAAACGTGCTACCCAACAATGACATGTATCTAAAAACAATCGTTAAGCTGCTATATGTTGTCACTGTGACAAGACCAGACATAGCTGCAGCAGTGGGCATACTATGCAGGAAAGTTTCAACCACCTGTTAGCGTGACTGGATTGCAGTGAAGAGAGTGATACAGTACCTCAAAGGAACAATTCAGATGAAGTTACGGTTACCAGCAACATCCCATCCAAAACTGGTTGGATATGTGGATGCTGATTGAGCAGGGGACTGTACAGACTGCAAATCCACAAGTGGATTCATCTTTCAGCATGGGGAAGGAACCATAAGTAGATCTAGTAGAAAGCAAACAACTGTCCCTCTATCTTCAACTGAAGCAGAGTACATATGCATGTCAAGAAGCGATATGGATTTGTCAACTTTTTATGGACATTGGGTTAGACATATCAAAACCAATTCCCATTTTTGAAGACAACCAGGGATGTATAAAGTTTACACAATCAGAAAGGATCAATCCTAGGACCAAACACATCAATGTCAAGTATCACCTACTGAGGGACAATCAAGAGCAAGGTGTTATTGACATTCAATACTGCTCATCAGAAGAGATGACTGCTGATGCACTCACCAAGCCTTCATTGAAGGAACTTCATAGTTATTTCCAGAAGAAGCTGAACATAATTTTACAAAGCACATGCTGTTGGGAAGGTGTGTTGGAAGAGCAACAACAATCTGCTTTATACTGTGAACTATATATACTGTATATATATATATATATATATATATATATATATATACAGTCAGGTCCATAAATATTGGGACATCAACACAAGTCTAATCTTTTTGGCTCTATACACCACCACAATGGATTTGAAATGAAACTAACAAGATGTGCTTTAACTGCAGACTTTCAGCTTTAATTTGAGGGTATTTACATCCAAATCAGGTGAAGGGTGTAGGAATTACAACAGTTTGTATATGTGCCTCCCACTTTATAAGGAAAAGTAATGGGACAGTTGGCTGCTCAGCTGTTCCATGGCCAGGTGTGTGTTATTCCCTCATTATCCCATTTACAAGGAGCAGATAAAAGGTCCAGAGTTCATTTCACGTGTGCTATTTGCATTTGGAATCTGTTGCTGTCAACTCTCAATATGAGATCCAAAGAGCTGTCACTATCAGTGAAGCAAGCCATCATTAGGCTGAGAAAACAAAACAAACCCATCAGAGAGATAGCAAAAATATTAGGTGTGGCCAAATCAACTGTTTGGAACATCCTTAAAAAGAAAGAACGCACTGGTGAGCTCAGCAACACAAAAAGACCCGGAAGACCATGGAAAACAACTGTGGTGGATGACCGAAGAACTCTTTCCCTGGTGAAGAAAACACCCTTCACAACAGTTGGCCAGATCAAGAACACTCTCCAGGAGGTAGGTGTATGTGTGTCAAAGTCAACAATCAAGAGAAGACTTCACCAGAGTGAATACAGAGGGTTCACCACAAGATGTAAACCATTGGCGAGCCTCAAAAACAGGAAGGCTAGATTAGAGTCTAAAAAAGCCTTCACAGTTCTGGAACAACATCCTATGGACAGATGAGTATGGAGAAGGAAAGGAACTGCTCATGATCCAAAGCATACCACCTCATCAGTGAAGCATGGTGGTGGTAGTGTCATGGCGTGGGCATGTATGGCTGCCAATGGAACTGGTTCTCTTGTATTTATTGATGATGTGACTGCTGACAAAAGTAGCAGGATGAATTCTGAAGTGTTTCGGGCAATATTATCTGCTCATATATTTGCTGAAGACAAAATTGAAGGGGAAATGCCCCAAGAACAAGCAGGAACTGAAGACAGTTGAAGTAAAGGCCTGGCAGAGCATCAACAGAGATGAAACCCAGCGTCTGGTGATATCTATCCGTTCCAGACTTCAGGCAGTAATTGACTGCAAAGGATTTGCAACCAAGTATTAAAAAGTGAAAGTTTGATTTATGATTGTTAATCTGTCCCATTACTTTTGGTTCCTTAAAAAGTGGGAGGCACATATACAAACTGTTGTAATTCCTACACCGTTCACCTGATTTGGATGTAAATACCCTCAAATTAAAGCTGAAAGTCTGCAGTTAAAGCACATCTTGTTTGTTTCATTTAACCACTTGCCGACCGTGTAATGTAAATACACGGCGGCAAGTGGCATCCATTGTTCTGGGAGGACGTACTATAACGTCCTCCCAGAATCGCGATACCTGGGGCGCGCACCTGGGAGCATCCGTGACTGCCGGGTCCGTGAGACCCGGTGCATCACGGATCACGGTAAATGGCCTCTTGCAGCGGCCGTTTACCACATGATCACTCCGTCAAATGACGGAGCATCACATGTAAACAAGCCGGCGTAAGTTCCGGCTTGTCTCTCCCCTCTCCACACTGATCGGTGCAGTGACAGGAGAGGGGGAGAGAGGAGATGCAGTGGTGCTGTGGGCAGGATCTGAAGTGCCCACGGCACCGCTATGTGCCAGGCAGGGACCCCCATCCACCCATCCAGCTTCACCCATCCAGCTTCACCCATGCACCCTCATCCATGCCCACCCATCTGTGCCCACCCATCCGTGTCCACCCATCCGTGTCCACCCATCCATCACCCATGCATCCATGCCCACCCATCCGTGCTCACCCATCCGTCACCCATGCATCCGTGCTCACCCATCCGTGTCCACCCATCCGTCACCCATGCTCACCCATCCGTCATCCATACATCCGTGCTCACCCATCTGTGCTCACCCATCTGTCACCCATGCATCTGTGCTCACCCATCCGTCACCCATGCATCCGTGCTCACCCATCCGTGCCCACCCATCCGTCACCCATGCATCTGTGCTCACCCATCCGTCACCCATGTGTCCGTGCTCACCCATCCGTGCTCACTCATCTGTCACCCATGCATCCATGCTCGCCCATCTGTGCTCACCCATCCGTCACC
>BLSH010481052.1:297111-311143 GCA_018402905.1 Glandirana rugosa
ATACAAAGGTAGTCCGCACTTGAGAAAAAACAAGGGAAAATTACACAGTTTGTATGGTAATTTTAACAGAACATAGACAAACTATTCATTATGACTTATTTTTATGATTTTATGAAGAACCAAAACGGTCTTTATAACATTCGATTATTAAAAAATACGAAAGACAGACACGAAGTCGCAATAGTCAAGGTAACAAAGATAAATAGAGATATCTAATCTAGTCTAATGTTATATAGAGTGGGGAAACAACACCGTGAATTTGGGGGAAGGATTGGTCTGGTTAAAAGTCGAAAGTCACGAGAGTGTGAAACTTACTGTTAATGAGTCAGTACGTTGTGAAGTGGGGGACGCAAATTTCAAATGGGTGAAGTGTTGCATGACTGAGTAATTGTCATTCAAAGTGTGAGAGCACTGAAAGCTGAAAATTGGTCTGGTTAGGAAGGGGGTTTAAGTGCCACAACAAAGGGGTGAGATATATTGTAATCTGATCTAATCTATAGAGATAAATAGAAACAATGGAACTGATAACGCTGAAGCACAGACAGAAAGCATAAAAAATTATTAGCTTACAATATTTCTGGCAAAACCAAGAAGTATTTTAGTATTTTTATTCAGTATTACTTATCAAACAGATACAAGACAATTTTAATGGTATGTTTGACACATTAAAAGGGAACAAAAAAGAGTTCACGCCTGATGGAAACATAAGGGTTGGTTTACTAAAGGCGAATAGTCTGTTCACTTTGCAAAAGAATTTCCCCTTAGTTTAGTGAATGAAGCACAGCTCTGTTGACTTGACTGTTGACCATCATCCAATCATGTACAAAGAAAAAAAATTGGGAAAGAGGTAGCAAAAAAAATGTTTACCTTTACTGTTTGCTGGATGTACTGGTACCGCATCCTTTACAATACTGCACATCACAGGGAACCCCTATGCAAAAAGACTAACATAGAATTTTAAAGGTTCCACACCATTAAATATGTTAAAAGTATATTATTTTAATGAACAATTCCAGAATAAAACTTAATTTGAAAAAACCTAAGCAAAGAGGGGCATTCTATTGCATTTTGGCATGCTACAACTTGCACGTGATCATAATATCACATTTAGCAGAATATATTTTAATTGTTATTTCCCCAATATGACACTTTTATGGGGACTCCAACAAATGGAAGTCTTCTACGCGTTTTGCAGGACAACATCCACTTCTTCGGTAAGAGTCTGCTATTGTGTATCTATACAACATGCTGAAAATGAATATACACATACACAAAGGGGGAATATACACAAATGGCGGGTGGGATTGTTTGATTGGGTAAATTATTTAAATGTTAATGATAATAATGTTTTGTATTCGATATTATAGAAATTAATAAAAATATAATTTTTAAAAAAAAGTATAATAAAACACAAATTGATTGAGCCAATGCCACTCATCACCTATCTGATGATAATGGAGACTACTAAGCGTAAAAGTCTACATCTTTGAAGACTGAAAATCACAAATAGGGGGAAGGAATGTGCCAGAGTGAAAAAATGGTCCAATGTGTTGCCTTTCTAGTCCTAAGACATGTGAGCAACATAACAAGAAAGTCTATTGTGGTGCATTACAGCTCCGAAACACATATAAATGTTCAATTTTAAAGGAGTCCCAATGAAAGTGTCATATTGGAGCAATACCAATTGAAATATATTCTGCTAAATATGGTATTATGATCATGTGTAAGTTGTAGCATGCCAGCTTGCCTTAGATTTCTCATTTTTCTTGGGCTTTTTAATGACTATTTTCATGAAATTGTTCAATAAAATTATATCTTTTTAACATATATAATGGTATGGTACCTTTTAAATCCTATTCTAGTCGTTTTTTATTCAGGTTCTCAGTGACATCCAATCATGTGCAAGTAAAAATATATATTATTTATTTTCTTTGCACATTACTGGGTATTCTTTGCAAGTGATATTTTCCCCCTACATTCACTAAGTTAAGCGAAAATTACCTTGCAATGTGATAAGCCTATTTTCCTTTAGATATGTAACCCCATAAGCTCTAAACCGCATATGGACACAACACAATGTTATGGCATTAGGACAAAATTGCTGTTTGTTACAATAGGCGATGAGCCCTATTTATAAGCGGTCATGTAATTAGGAACTGCCTGTTTTTTTTTTTTATAAATGAAGCAATCAGATTTAAATCTGGACTGAAAAAAAAAGCTGGAATAAAATCTGAATACGATTGGTAGCTATGTGGCAACACAAACAGTTTTGACAATAGTGAAACTCCAGGCAAGTCTGTTTAATTGTTTAAATAGAGTAGAGAAATGTTAGATGCAGAGAGTAATTAAAGACGAAAATGTATTTTATCAGAGTAGTATTGCTGGACCATGGGACAGGTGAGTGTCTGATTATTAAAAGTCATCAGCTACACTTTTTGGGTGGAACTTCGCTTTAATGTCCCCCACTCTCTACAATCAAAGAAAATGTATCAGTTGGAGTTAAAAAGCCATTGCCATTTGCCAGTATGATTTGTTTTTGAAGGTGCATGCTATGGTGTTGGCTCCCCTATCCTGATATGACTGGGTATAAGGTGTTGGATCTCTGTGATATTAGACAATACGAGTGCCACACCAATGACTGTGCAGTCCAAGCTGATTGTTAATTAGTTAGTATTAACATGAAGCCATAATCTCTTTATCATTCATCAAGGTCTACTATTTCAAGTCCACAATGTTTTTAAGCTCTATCAAAGGAAGCGTTTCTGAGCCCTCAAAGGCTTTGGCTGTTTTATTGTAATATGAAATCATTAAAAATCAGCTTAGACTCAACAATCATTGGTGTCGTTCTTATTTTCTTTTTAATGTTTTATCTGTCTAACAAGTTACTGACCCACGTGACAAGCAATAAGCTAGTGAAATGATATGTGACAGGAAATTACATTCATAATACTCATTTTTTTTGTATCAGAAAAATGATGAGGATGATTGCCTCTGAGCTCAAATTTAAACAAATAAATAAGTGGTTATCGCAGTGGCTTATCTAGGGGTTTGTTGGGGGGATTATGGGGTGTTGCACAAGGTGTCATCGCTCTGGGTGTGATATGGCTGCCTGACCTTTTTTTTCCCATACCAGTGCAAATACTGCTTCTGCCTGCCTGGCAGTGATTTTTAGGGTGAAGGGAGGCCCCTTCTCAGCTCCTATGACACAGCTGATGGAGGACTTCCTCTCCCCCTGAAGTGATGTTGCATCTAGCAGGTTCATGGTAGTGTACTGTACTGAAGGATGGTCTGTGCTTACAGGAGTGGGTAGGCTGGGGGAGGGGGGTCTTTACAGGGAGAAACTGCTCTGTAGTGGGAGAGGTGGGCTGGGATGGGGGGGGGGGTAGGGCTTTGGGGGAGATCTGTACTGGTGGCATTGGGGCTGTTGGTGGATATTAGTACTGTAAGGAATATTGTTTTTGTTTTGCTTGTTTTTCTTTTCCAATGAGGAAATATTAACCTACCAAACCTAATTCAATCTATAAAGGCAACTTGTGTCTCTTGAGATAAACAAATTACCTCTCATCACTGACCTCTGAAAGTGCTAGTCCCCTGGCTATCATGCTAATTCTCTTGCTTCAATATTTTGAGTCAATGAACTGGAACCAGAATTCTGATCATAACTTTTGTCTGGCTTTCCTGATCTGCATACATGTTCTCATGTCAGTATGTAAGAAAGTAATGGAACTAGTGGGTCAACAAAATAGCCAGACAACTATTATTTTCAGAAGGGGGTCAGCAAAGACACTTTGTGTGTTTATCTCAAGACAAGTTTGCTGTAGTACACTAATCTAGGTAAAGGGGTGTATTTTATCAAATATGTATGAAATAGCGTTCAGTGATAAAACATATCCTCTGCTAACTTTAAATGTGTGTAGTTTAAATACCTGCAAGCATTCCAAATGTTGTAAAACTAACCCCAGCACTGGCTGTTTAGCTCCACCTAAAAGGAATTACACCTTTTTTCATGGAATCTAAACTAGAAAGTTTTTTTACCATCTTTGCATCTTGTACAATGAATACGTTAGTATTACATTACATACATACAAACAAAACAGGTATACTTTAGATATGAAAAACATAAAAAAATCTTCTGCAAGAATCCTACTATTTTGGTAATTACAAATACAGAGCATTAGTTTAGAGCTACAGACACAATTATCATAAAGTATTTAATATTAATGTTTTATACTTTATTGACAGCTGCTCATTAAATATATTCCTAGGAGCATATTTTAATATAGCAGGTGAGTTACTGAATTTAGTTCATTAGAATTAACAGGAGAGGATTAATAAATCTTAAAGGGACTTATTTTATAAAGCAATACAAAGAGCATTAGGTTTAAAGAGTAGTAACATGTAAAGAGTAGGAATGTTTAGGAACCAATCATATTTCAAAATGTTGCAATCAAATCAGTGTTAGAATAATTTTTATAAAATAATCCTGAGAGATGATCTTGACAAATCACAGTATAATTTTAGGTGTATATTCATAAAAGATAACTGTTCAGCCATTCAAACTGCATGTAAATTATTTTTGTGCAAATGGGGAAAATTGTTACATTCTCTGCAATTCAAATGTGTGAATGCAGAAAACACTGCATTATGGCCACTAGATCGCACTGACTATCACTGAAAAAGTATGCTCCCCTTCGCCATCTATTGTCCAAAATGCACATTCATACATTCATATTTCAGAGAACAACTGATTTTGCTCCATTTGCACACAAGGAATTTACATGCAGTTTCAATGGACAAACAGCTGCAGCTATTCTCCACCAGCTCTACGCCCGAGAACTGAGCGATCACATGACAGCACAGTTCTTGGTCCACTCTGAGCAGAGAGTGGTGACTATCAGTCACTGCTCTCTGCTGTACCCCTCCAGCGCTCGTTGAACTAGCCTGGAGAATGGGCTATGGAGCAGTATGCTGAGAGGCTGAGCCAGCTGCTGATCAGGCATCAGGTGGATCTTGCCTTTATTGTTGGGATCCTTCCAGAGCCGGAGCGGCTGTGTGACATCAGCCAACAGCAGGCTTTAGACTGCACCCCCCCCCCCGTCCCTTTCTCCCCTACTGGACTACAGAACACCTCCCTCTCTCTGTGTCTTCAATGAAGAAGGTGTTCTGGAGTCCAGAAGAGGTGCACTAAATGTATGGGTTTTTTATTTTTATTTTGCCCAGACATACAATTTAGGTGCACTGATTATTTAAATTAGATAACCCAGATAGATGTATGGTATGTAGTATTATTTGATAGTTCTAGAAATGCCACTTAATAATAAAGTACAGGGCTAGTGATGTATCTTTAATCTGAATATGTGTGCATTTTACACAGTGATGTCCCCTAGGGTATATATATGAAAAGGGTATTGTATTTAAAAACATATATAAAATTCTATATACCATAGCTCTATCAAAATATGAAATATATCTATAAATAGCACCAGTGAGAGGAGAAAGCACTTTACATTTACAATCAATAAAACTTTAATTGCCATCCTTTTTGTCTGAACCCATTGTGATTCACCGAACCATAAGCAGTTTTAATTGGAACTATTTCTGAGATGGGACTTATATGACAGCCCTGCCAAAATCATAACCCTTGAAAGTATACCATACAATGAAGGAACACCGGGCACAATTTTGTGGTTAAAGTGGGCAAAAGTCAGTAAAACCAAAAGTGGTTATTTAGATCATCGTAGAAGATCATCTTTAGACGATGTTCTATGGATCAGTAAACACAGATACACTATATTACTTAAAGTATTGGAACGCCTGCCTTTTTACACACATGAACTTTAATGGCATCCCAGTCTCAGTCCATAGGGTTCATTATTGAGTTGGCCCACCCTTTGCAACTATAACAGGTTCAACTCTTCTGGGAATTCTGTCCACAAGGTTTAGGAGTGTGTCTATGGGAATGTTTAGGGTGAATAAGAGTGAAGGCTGCAAGCCAGGCCTTCTCGTCCAACAGTGCCTGACCTCACAAATGCGCTTCTGGAAGAATGGCCAAACATTCCCATAGACACACTCCAAAACCTTGTGGACAGCCTTCTCAGAAGAGTCAAAGCTGTTCTAGCTGCAAAGGGTGGGCAAATTCAATATTAAACCCTACAGACTAAGACTGGGATGCCTTTAAAGTTCATGTGCATGTAAAGGCAGGCGTCCCAATACTTTTGGTAATATAGTGTATGTTTTCTGTTCACATTTCTAGATTTACATTTCTGTACTGTTTGTATTAATTTAAAACAAAGGATTAAATTAATGTCCTTCTCTCTGCTGTGGTGGATTCCCCTGACTTTCTGTCCCACAGGGATGTGGTCAAAGAATTAGGAAGTAAGCTGAAACTCGAGTCTACAACAATAACACAGGCTATAAGTTTAAACTATTTTTTTAAGCAGAATCAGGATAGGTTAAAACATCAGTTGGGTTTATATTTCTCTTTGCATTCCAGTTGTGAAAATTCCCCACAGTAAACAGTGGAGAGGAAGTTAGGGGACACCCCCCCTCCCCCCAACTGGGACCCGGACAAAAGAAAAAACATGAGGTTTTAACCCCTGACAGTTCTTTCCACAACTTAAAAAAAAAGGCTGTAATTAAATTTTAAGTGCATCATCAAAAGCTCTAAATACAGCACCAAAGAAAACTAGTGACTTTTCCATGTATTTTAAGTTGAAAAGTCAAACACATCTAAGATGCTGCTATATGAAGTCTAAAATGTTTAACTTCTAATCTGATGGTGGAACTAGAGAGCATCTGAAAGAACTTCACTCACCTTTGCAAACACAGTACAATCAAATCCCCTCCAACGGAGGAGGCGCAAATCTATCAATCAGGTAGTAGGCAATTAGCTAATTAGATCATTATATCTTTCAAACAGCTTGTCCAGTCATCTGTACATATGCCATGCCTATTCCTCTGAATTCTTAATGGAGGTGATATGTGGAATGCAGCCCTCATGTAAGTTTTAGAGGCACTTTTAAGGTCACAAAAGAATGTTGTCCACCATTTTTATAGACTTGATTGGTGGCAACGTTTCTACATACAGTACATACATACATAGATAGTGTGTATAACCAATGAGAATGTTAACATATGTCTATACAATGATCATAGCAACGGGCATCGCAGGTACAGATGAATTAGAAGCAAATAATAATGAGCAAGCTCAAGTTAGGTTTGAAGTGAAGATAGAAACGAAAAAATAAATAATGAAACAGTAAACCAAACAGTTTATGTTCATGCATTAAGCTGATCTGCTTTGCAGTTCCCAAGATCCACTCCTGTGATCCACTTTTGTACATTCTCAAAATTTTATCCTGGGATGGACTAATCCAAAAAGTTTCATCTTCTAGTTCATTTAAACTTTTTAGAGATCTTCACATGATTACATAGTCCACCCTAAACCAGAGTGGTGCATAAAGCATGTATGATTGGAGGGTGATTGACATATGGTCTTCTGCCATGCTGATATCAGTCCATATACCCTTCTGAGTTGAGAGAGTTGTTCAGAAAAGGTTACAGGCATCAGTACCTTTGGTATCCAGGAGGAGGTTACAGATTTGTAGATGATTTGTTTACAACTTTCCTACCCGATTCCTGCTCTTTATATTGGTGAGTCTCTTTGGTCTCTTTTGTTTTCATGCAATGTTAACCACTACTGTGGACCTCTCTTAAAGTCTCCCCTTATGCTAAAGAGTAGACAGGCTGCTACCATCATTATGAAGGACCTGCATACTTATATTTCTTCAGCTGTAGGATGCCAGTAATGTTCCTGGTGTGCTGGGATGGTAGCCTTCAGGGTAGGGCTCAAATCTTTTCCTAATTTAAAAATTCTAACAAATATATTTTCAGATATGCAATGTCTGTACATCCAATCTGGGATTAGGCAAACCAATTCACTTATCTCCAAAGGTAAATAATAATGTATAGGTCTGGCATGAGGACATAAACATAACATTTTTTGGTTTATGTACTGTAAAGATTATTGTTATTTTCATCATTTTCATTAGAATCAAGTCCTGCAGACCAGGAAACTGGATAGAGATTTAATAAACATTGCCTGTCTTTACTTCCATTTCTCAGTAGATTTATACCTGCAAAATTGTTGATATCAAAAATGAAGAATATATTAGTATAACTGTCATTGTGGCTTTTCATAGGGTTTATGAAGTTCATGTTGTGTATGTTGTTATTTTCATCTGTGTATACATAATTATTTAACAAATTACTATGTGTAGTGTCTGTCAACAAAGATTGCAGCAGATGATTTTCTATGTCATAAGGACTGCAATAAACAAATCCTCTGTCTTTCTCATTGAAATGATTAATTAATGCAGTTAAGATTGGACAGTGTTGACCACAAACAAGCTGGAGCTTGTCCAGTGAATCTTGTTCCTGTATTTGCCTTCGGCTTTCACAGGAAGAATTGGGTTTTTGAGCATTATCTGCCTTTTCAAGATCTGATTGTGGCAATGGATGTACTCTGTTATCTGAAAAGTTGAAGTCAACAGTGGTAAATGATGGTAGACTACCGCTTATTGCACCACACTTCTCTACAGACTCTAATGAGTAATTTGTTTTGCTTTTAACAAACCCACCAGATGATTTGGGTCTGGCTTTGGACTTGGAACTGTGAGTATCATTAAAGGGTTCTGAGTCACTTCCATGGGGCATGCTAAAGTAATGGCATGTGTATGTCTGAGGTTTCGCCATATCTTCTAACTCAGAAGAGGACACCTCAGCTAATGGCTGACTCAGTTTACAAGCAGGATGTAAGTATGGAACATCGTCACTTGTATTGTCAAGAAGTGTGTCTGCAGAAGTTGTATCTAGATTTCCATACATTCCACTTGCTTCTGGTGGTGACCTCCTTACCAAATGATTCTCCTTCAGCAACCATCGACCTTTCTCTATGAGAACCTCCCCTTTTTTAGGCTTCTGGGAAATCAAACAATCATGATTATTATTATCCTCCAGTTGTGCCACTGATAAACTTTTCAAACTGCTTGATCCATCTTCTATTTTTTTGGTAGGACTTGATAAGGACCGTGACATGCTTTCTTTTGATAGGCACCGGTGGCTGGAACTCATATATTCAGCATTGTCACTGCTTGCAAGTTGTTTAGGCTGTGTTTGGACTTCAGCGCTTGGTGATACATAAGTCTTAGGTAGTATGATCTTAGTTTCTGCTTTACCATAAAGTCTTTCAATGGCTCGTTTAACAAATCCTGTCTTAAAGGGTTTCTCGTGTATTTGCTCCTCTCCGCTCTCTGTCATAATTTCACTAGATGCTCTCAGGGTATCACTATCCTCGCTATCTTGTCTGTAATCTGACCAATCAGAAGATATTGGACTTTGTAAAGACTTTGGATACTCAGAACCACAGAAAGAGTATTTCTTTTGTTCCATTTCTTGTACCATCATTTTAACTTTGGACACCATTTTTGGAGAAGCTGAACTTCTTTCCATGTTGACATTTCCATTTACAACATTTGATTTAAGTGAAGGCTTCTCTGACAAATCAACAGGATGTTCTTCAGAATTCTGTCTATCAGTTACTAAGGCCTTGTCAACATTGTCTAATAAACTAGCTGATTCATTATTGAGATTATTGTGCATTCCCATCAAACTGCAATCTTCTGGTTTGTCATTAGCCTCATTTCTACAGAATTCCACAGAAAGCTCTCTGTAAGGAATAGTTGAAAAGAATCTGAAGTCATCCATGTGATCAGTTAAAACATGGCAGTCTTCATCATTTCTCAAAAGATCTGACTTTTCACAAGATTCAGTTATTATTAATTGTGTACTAGTTGTATTGTTAGCATCTGTATAATTGACCTGGACACTCTCTTCTGAGTTTTTAGGATATTCTTGTGTAGGAATAAAATCATCTGGGAGAGTTTTCATTGCTGTATCAAACCTTACTGCTGACTCTTGGAGATGTAGAATAGCAGTCTTTAAATCATCAGCATTTTCTGTAATTGCAATTTTTTTCAGGGACTGAAGCAGTGTAAATATTGCAGAGAAATTGTTTGTGCTCTGTGATAAGTCTTCCACCATATGATACATACCTTGTTTTAGATGTAAAACTATCAGCCAGGCAAGCAAAAGTTGGGGTGATGAAGATGGAGAAGCTTTAAGTGGCGTATTTGGAAGACTCACTGACTTTTCTAGGTGTCTTTTTTTAGATCTGTTAATGTTTTGAGGGCGCAAATTGATCTGTTCTTTCAATACATCTTCCTTGTAATCACCATTCATACAATATGTTGATACATTTTTAATTGTGTCATTTTCAACTTGTATAGCAACATCTGAGCTCATTTTCTTTTGTTCTAAACTCTGGTGACTTGCCAACTGCTTGAATAACTCCTCAAATGTACAGTTGTCATAACTGTTGTTATGCTGAAATTCATCAAAGCTCTGTGCAACTAATTCTGCTATATCTTTACTCTTTTCCATAAAAACAGAAACATTATCTTCAAATGATTCTGGATGTTCAACTAAAGTCTCTTTCTCCTCATGAATTCCTTTGTGATCTGGATCTTTCAGACTTCTGTCTATAACAGATTTGCTATCATCATTGTGGGTCTCACTACTGTTGGCATTGCTGCCTGCATCTCCACTATTTACATGAGTACATGTGCCAACATTGACACATGTAGTGTTATTATCTAATTTTGTAGAGGAGATCATCTGAAGTAAAGGAAAGGCTGCATTTGGGAAAATGTTCTTCAGCCAGTTTTGCACATAACTTTCAAGCAGAGCAGGGAGCGTTGCAGAATCCACATTTTCTGGTTCTAAACAGTTTGAGTCACTCGCCATTTTACCATTTACTGTTTTGTTGTTTTTTGTTTTCTTTTTGGGATTCTTTTGTTTCTTTGTCATTTTCTGGGATCTTTTAGATGTTTTTGAATTCATTTTAGGCAACTGTACCTCTGGAACTAAGCTATCTTGTGTGGGGGAACACTTTAATTGATCTTGAATGTGAAGCACAGAACAATTTGACACATTGATTCCCCCACAGTCTGCACAAAGGTCGATTTCTGCTTGTTTATTCTCTTTTTTTATTTCCTCACTATTTTCAGTTGGGGCACTAAGTAATTCATTGTGTGTCTTAACAGAGCTCGGTTTTACTTTTGCCATTTTCTTATCACCCTTTAATTTCCTCAGTTCAGGTTGATGTGATGACACAGAAGGAGGAAATATGTCCTCAAACATAAGATTTTTTGCTTCAGGATTCATTTCTTGGCATGATACGTCAGCCATTTGATGTTGAGATTCGATATTCTGAGAATCCAAAGCAGTTGAATTACAATTTGGAATATTTGCCTGATCAACTGCAGTCTTCTTTTTTTTCTTCTTCTTTTGTTTCAGTGAAGGTACACAAAAATTGTCATTGCTAGCACAGGTTTCATTTTCTGACCCTCTGTCTGTTTTGTCCTCTAAAGTAGATGGTGGTTGACACAATGAGTTATGAGTTACATTTAAATCCTTATTAGCTGGGACATTCCCCATTAGTATTGCAGAATGTTCTGCATCTCCTTTATCTAAACACTCTTTATTAGTGTCTTCAAAATCTTTAATCCTATGTTTTGTTTTTCCATTCAATGTTGAGGGCTCAGAGTATGTAACAGAAGTGCTCATCGATCTCTTGATTTCTTTAAATCTAAATTGCTCCTGCTGGTATATGTGCTTACCTGCTGAGCTTGGTCTTTCTTGTTTAGAAGATCCAGAGATACACATGTAATCACTTCTTAAAGATTTTCTAACATCTTTCTCATACACAGCATCTCTTTGTGACAATTCCATCACAGTGCTCTCCAGCATCTCAAAACTGTCCTCTCGTAATTTGGATAAGTGCTTTTCATTATTGTGATCAATTGAATTCTGACTTAGATCAGCTCCATTGGGGTCAACATTGTCTGCAGTTTTTAACATCTGTGTATTACAGTCATTCTTTATACCATCAACAGACTGAGCAGTCTCATGCTCTATTTCTTGGTAAGTGATTATCTGTTTCTTGTGTTCTTGCAGGTTCCCTTCTGATGTTCTCCTCATTGAAGCCCTCCTTTCTTGGCTTTTTCTAATCCCTGGTGTTGGAGGTCTGTAGAAATGAGATTTCTCTTTTCTTGATGATGTCTTGCCTTCATTAGTGTCAACATCATTATCTATTTGTTCTTCTGCATGAGATTCATATCGAAATTCCATTGAGTCTTTACATTCATCATGGATTTTGTTATTAACAAAAGGACTTCTCGTTGGCGAGTCCCTATTTCTTACAGCTACATTTTCTGGATTTACGGAAGAATGGAAAAGTCTCTTGTAGTATGATATATCAGCACGACTAACTGTGGTTGACCAATTGATTGTTTCTTCTTGTCTTATCTTAAAGCAAACTTTCATTTCTACAGTCATCGTGCCATCAGAATTTAAGTGGACCGTCTTTTCAATATTGTCTCCTGGAGAGATGATTGGTAATTCCTCTCCAGAATGGGGCCAGCGTTCTGTTAAACACATTTCACTGTCTTGTAAGTGAGAGTATTCCACAAGGTTATCATCTTTATTTGATACAGTTGCTGATGACTGGGAGTATTCCTGAGCAATGGGACTTGTGAAAACAGGCTCATTAGCTTTCTGTCCTGGTGTTCAAGAGTAATTCAAAGTGACAACCATTAATGAGAAGTAAAAGGTAGTTTAAGAGTGTGAGTTATCCAAGTGAGACAACAGCTCACAAAGGCAAGCAAAGAAGGGAAAGGAAAAGATAAGAGCAAATGTTAGTAAATAAGGTCAAAGAGTCTACTATAATTTATCAAAAAATATAAAACGTGAAATAAGAAATGTAGAAAGAAATGTTAGCCCTGCGTGTTAAACCCGTGTTTATTTACAGGAGTTTATTAAATTAATAATAATTGTTTAACGTTACTGACATTTAAATGATTTCCACTTTTGAGAACCTACAAACAGATGCGGATCCTTAGTACTGCAGCTAACATGTCATTAAAGCCAGTAGTACTTCCTTAATACATTGGTAACTGTACATTTCTCCTCAAATATTGCATTCTGTACTTTTTTCCAGAGTTTTTTTTATGATATTCAAAGCTTTAAATTTGTATAATGCAGTTTTTTATACTGATCACACCCAGTAAAGGCAGCCACTTTGTTAATTTCTGAGATTGGTGGACTCACCAATATTAATGCATTGCTAGAATATTTTACGAATATGGAATTGACTCTCAAATAAATAATATTGTTCAAATTCAATTGGGAACCTTATAGGATAACGCTATGTTTAGCAACAAATAGTATCTCTATCATACACCATTTTTAAACAAGGCCAGTTGACTGCATATTAAGCTTTCACCTGCATGAAACTCTGTGTAAAACCTGGTCTATTGGCCTGATCTTTCAAATATACATGAGACCTACAAGGGTACTGTATGTTTCTTTGGCTGGGAGGGGAGAATTAGAAAATTAATCCTAAACATAGAGGTCAAGAAAAATAGCTTGGTCATGTATTGAATGCATTTTTTTTTTGTATTGTTCAAGTCAGGCTATCCAAGGATATTGGACTGAGTAAAGTACTGCGCAGTCAGCATAAAAGGTAACTAAAATAATAGGTTCAATCGTGACTATAGTAAATAGACAAGTGCGGGAAACGGTGTAATACCTGACAAGTAATGTAAATCACAGTGAAAAAATCTAAATAAATGCCAGAGTGGCTCCACAAATATGATAAAATGAAATAGTGAGCAATTTAAGTGAGTAAGGTGCTAAATAAGGTGCATAAATAACTGTGCCAATTAAGGTGCCTGGCTAAAAGAGACAGTGAATATCAATAAATAGCAAGTGTGCGTATATTCTGAACCTCAGTGAGTAATTGAATAATAAAAATAATTGATAATAGTAAAAACCTGAAAAACCACACAAATAATAAAAATAAATATAAATTCATAAAAAGTTCATAGAAAGTTCATGTTCGTCTCAACAAAAA
>BLSH010481052.1:320397-345943 GCA_018402905.1 Glandirana rugosa
TTATTTTTACTGTCTGTGTCTTGTTGGGGGGGGGGTAAATCCTTTTACTTTGTGACCCCTAAAGTGGTGGCCATGCATGTAGTGATTAGTAATTCAAAAATGATAAAAAAAATTGAATAATCCTACATATATGATATTTTTGCACACTTTGCAGTCGATCAAAAAGAAAATCTATCAGATAAGATGTAAGCAATCTAACAAAAACAACAACTTAATTAATCTGATTTATGGTCAGTTCTCCCCACACAGGCAGATATTTTGTTTGATCAATCAGAAGCAATCAACAAAGTTCTACCACAGCAGTTTGAGAGCTCACTAATTTGATTAATTTGAGGGTCTTTAGTTTGTGTCTTTTGTTGTATTCCATTATCAATTGTATGATCAACTCTAACATCTCTGACATTATGAATTTCCCTTCGCTTTCTGTCTTGGTGACAATTGTCAGTAGGAAAAACACAGGATCAATCCCCTGTAGGGAGGGTACATTAGGTCTAACCCTTCCCTACTCAAAATAGCCTAAAAACTTTCAAGAAAGTGGAAATATTTGATTTTAGTTAATAACCTGCAGCTAGAAATGGCAGCTGGAGTCTGCTTAGCTACAATGGACTATATCTCTATCTTTCTTTCCTTTCATCAGTCCAAGTATTTTCTGAGGTAGGGTCTTCTAGTTCCTTCTAACTAGGGACAATATGGTAAAACCCATATAATTTATTTTCTAACATGTTATTAACTGTTATTGTGTAAATTGTCAGTTTTTCTAGCCAATGAGGCTGAAGAATACATGTTTCAGGGCTGTCAATTTGTTTCTTCAGCAAAGTGAAATCAGTGGTTCAGAAAAAACATGCAGTTAGGAAGTTCAAACATCCCAAGCTGCTTATCCAAGTTCATTGACATAATTCATAGTCACACTAATCATCTTGACTGGCCTGAAAGTATGATCAGATTCACAGATTCTCCCAAAAATATAGTGGACATGCCATTTGGTGTTTAAAAATACCAGCAAGACCATTAGATGCTTACCTTTGATGTAAAGTGTTACACAGACAAGAATGCACATACAAGTTTGCCATGCTCTTTGGAAATAAACACTATGCCATCAATCATGAAATACGTGCTGCTGTTCGTAAATTAGATGCACTATTTTATTTATTTCTTTTTTGCTTGTTGAATAACACATCTTCTTTGTATTTTTAGCCTCATAGTGTACTTAACTGAAATGAATACCTGTAATTATCAGTACTTTATGGTTGATTTGTAACACAAGTGCAAATTTATATAGTTGGGACAGTATGACCTCGAAGATGAAAGTTCAATCTTTCTGGGATGATAGAGTTAAATCTCAATGCCAGTGTTACGCCAATGTACATATACATTCAGGACACAGACTCCATTCACTCTGCAGTATTTCATGGTGTTCTGCTCCCTGTCAATAATACCCTAGTCTAAAGCTCAGGCACCATGATGAACACACATTTCTTTATATCAGGACCAGTGAGTGTAAAACAGAATTGTTTAAATCCTGTCTATAAGTCACACTGACAAGCAAGATTTGAATGCGCTGCTAAGTTCCTTGGCTAGTGATCTATATAACAGCTAATTGATCAATTTTCTGCTAACTACTGGAATCCCTTTACGTTGGCAGATTCACAGCATGTTGTAGATTAGACAGTTCTACATTGTTTACAGCTGACAGGCAATATTAGGAAATGCCTCCTTTACCAGGAATAGGTCAATACTAAATAGATGAACTCAAAAACAAGGAAAGACAAATGACAAGGAGTTAATCTACAAGATATAAGCATATTATATTTCAAATAAAACCATACTACCCATATTAGATCTTCTTTGCCTATAACGGCTGCTGTCGTTCCAGGTCAAGAAGATCAGATATTGAAGGGCAATCTTAACTGTCAGCTGTAGATGTATGGTGGCAGGCTATATTTTTGCATCTAGGCCATAGTCATTCTCTTTCAACTACTATATATAGTTATTTCTGTTGTACCCTACATAATACGAGTGGCTGAAATCTGCCCAAGTTGCCCATATGTGTTAGGTTTGACAATTACCATGGATGAAGAAATCTGGTTCAGGTCTAGCCTTCTGTTACCAGAAGGATGTCAGGATTCATGTCAAGATCACCTGCTGGTGGCACTGTGGCTTCCAGAGCCAAGGACTCTGGTGCTAAGACTTCATGTGGCCTATGGGATCTTAGCATTGGGACATTTGCTGCAACATCGAATTTTAAGCTCCAAGTGTTGCTCCTCCTCAAGGATCTGACCCGCAGGAACCCATCCAGCTTTTGCATACTGGCAGCAGGGTACCCAGTCAACTTCTAGACCCCGTTGATGGGTTGAAGTACTCTGGCCTCAAGGGGGGGGGGCATCATTGATTTGGATCACCTGCTAGAGGCACTGTTGCTCCTAAATCTGAATGGCGGGTTTCTCCTAGCTGATCTCAGCAATTAGGCTCCCCTTGATACTGGCTGCTGGGAAGGTATTCCTCACTTAGTTGTTATCTGTCCTTCAGTGTCTTGCCCACTAGTCAAATTACTGCTTACTGATCCCTACCATGTCCTGTACCTTGTATCCAGTACCCTGCATCCTGTTACTCCCATCTCTGCCCCCCCCCCCATGTTTCCAGTCTCATTCCTGCTTATGCCCTATTTGTGTCAGCTCTCCTCCATTTGTATGTAGTGTTCATAGTTAGATTGTTCGTTGGTGTGGCTACAGTGTCACATCTATTTTTGGCCTCTTTCACATGGGCGATCCGATCTGATCATGTCAAAAACAGACAGATGGGGGACCTATTCGACATCCATCTGGCGTATTGGATCAGATGGCATCGGATGGAAACAGACAGGTGTTCCATCCGGTTGCCCCATAGAGGACAGCAGGCTGACATGGCATCCAGCTGCTCAGCGGGGATCAGTGGAGAGATCCCCCGCTGAGCAAGCGGATCCCGCTTCACAGAGGCACCCATGTGAAAGGGGCCTTTCACTTTTGCTTTGCTTATGGTGTGTTGGTGTTGGACTGGAGTTGTGTGCATTAATAAACTTTATTCTTGCCATACACAGTCTGATTTCGGTTTCCTAAGTGAAGCTTATGAAGTGTATGATAGCTTCTCCTAATGTACTTCAATATACTGCAGTAAAAGTGCACTAACACACTTCAATTTACTGCAGCAAAACTGCCCTAACACACTACAATATACTGCAGTAAAACTGTCCTGATGCACTACTCTGACACTCTACACTGACACACTTCAATCTACTGCAATAAAACTGCCCTGACACTCTGCACTGACACACTTCAATATACTGCAGTAAAACTGACCTGACAATCTACACTGACAAACTTCAATATACTGCAGTTAACCTGCCCTGACACACTAAACTGACACTAAAGTATATAAGGAAGGTTGCACTACATTCACGCTGCACTATTACTATATTCAAACTACACTGATACTTTGTACTCACAATAGAATCACAATAGCACACTAACTCACTAGTAGCAATGAACACAGCCCTGTTCTATCTATCTCCACCCCAATATCACACTGCAAATAGTTGCTCTGAGAGGGAACCTTTTACAGTGTGGGGTGGGTCTATGAGCAATGAGCCAAGATTGGGCACAGTCATCATTACTTTCTCCAATCATGGCTCTGACAGTGTTCTGTGCCCTGATTTGGCATTGTGGGGCATTTGGCAAGTTAAACAAACAGTCGAATGCCCCAACAATTCGGGTGTTCGCCGAATAGGCGAACAGCCAATATTCAGGCCGAACTTATGCTCGGCCCGGACCATTCACCCAACAATGCCCAAAAACTGTCCATGTAACGGGCATAATGCCAACATCTGAAAATAAGTGACACATGAAGGGAACGAGAAGAAAAATGGAATGCGCATAGTATGCCACCCACCTACTGCTAGTGGGCACAGACAAAAAAGTAGGCATGGTCAAAACAGTGGGTGTCACTTCACAATATATGGCATGTAGTGTGGTACCTTTTCCCATTGCTTTGCTACATTTTAGCCAAAATAGGGGCCAAGGGTACCCTGAGGAGAAAGTGGGAGTAAAAAAGCCCTTTCGCTGGTGTCAGTGGCAGTTATAGTCACTCAAACAGGTGTCAGTAGGAGCAAAACAAACTCCAACATTTCTGGTCATTGATAGCAATTTTAAGGTCCTCTTTCACAAATGGTCAATGGTGGTCAGTGACAGTAACAATTAGAGGAGATTACTCCACCTGACAGTACTGCAGCTCTTTCAGTGCTTGGTGCTGGAATGCAAAGAGTGTTACAGAACGTGGCACCCCTCTGCAGCTCTGCATTGTCACTGAGTGTCCTGGGACATGCAGGACAGTCTGTGGAACATTGACAATCCGGGACACTGTCGCATAGAGATCTGGGACAGTTGGCAACCAAGTAAATAGTGCAGCAATCTGACAGATGGTGGCAGATTTCCTGTTTCCTGTCATCACTGATACAAGATCTTATTTGTCTATGAGCAGATGTAACCAACCAAACACACTGTGATTCATTTTCTAAAGAAGAAGAAAATGTTTACTTAACAAAATTAATATTCATTGGACTTAGTGAATAAAGTAAAGCTGTGTTGCTGCATTCATCCAATCATGTGAACACCAAAATCCTGTTTTTGTAGGTTTACAACAAAGGCTGTGAAATACAAACAGTACATCTTGTGTTACTAAGTCTTCTGAATAGAAACATAGAGTGTTTTTTATGTAGAAGAACAATACGAATGAGAAAAGCATAAGGAGAAAAAGATCAATGGGCCTCTCAAATATTGAATTGTAATGGTTAAAAGAAAATGAAATCTGGAAATCTATTAAAGTTACATTAAGAGCCTAACTACAAATTAGGAAGTGAACCAGAAGTTCCAGATTTTGTCGAAGTTTTCTTGTTTATCATTTACACTGCTTGTTACATTGTCATGAGCCATAACCTATTACATTTTTATATTGGTGGCAGCTATGGAAATCATTGATGTCTTCAACAATTGTGTTGCTGATATTTTAGCAGCCAGCATTATAAAGAACACCATGATCGGTGAGTGTATAAGGAGGATGGGTATAGGTTTATTAAGAAGGGCCACATGTGAGTCCATATTTATATTTAAGTCCAAAATGTTTGTAAATGGAATCAGAAAAAATTGAATACCGTTCATGATATGTTTTTGAAAAACATCCAATTTTTTTAGTGCAAGCTTTCAGGGGTGTTTCCTATTCTTCAAGTTCTAAGCAGCACTAAAACACAAAGTTTTAGCAGAATGTTAAGCAGGTCAAGAAAGTAAGAAAAAAGGGGGGGGGGGGGTTGTGAAACTTTGGATAATGATTTAGAAAACCAACGTCCACATTTAGTCCATTATCTTTGTGTCAAATAGAATTATCATTCTTTCAAAAGTTTTCCTTTCATGAGTAGTTTTGAAGCTCCCTTTAAGGACTAAAAATGAATGTCTTCCATAATGTGGTCTGGATATGAGAAATGATGTCCCGAAGGTGTACAGAAACCATATTCCTTATGTTCCTTGATGGTATGCCTGTGAAGATTCATACTCATTTGTAATTTCTGTTGTTCTTGTAACGCTTCTTATGGAAGGAATCTGCTAGTATCCTGAGATGTTTATTTATGCTGTCTGAGTCTGAGCATATTCGGTGGTATCTGATGGCCTGGATGTGTATGATGGCCTATTTGGTGTGTTGGGTGTGGAAGTTGGGAATGTGGAGATCGTTACATCTGTCAGTGGGTTTCCAATATATTTAGATGTGCAGCTTGTCCTCCCTGATGCATACTGTATTGTCTAGGAAATTGAAATGTGTGTTTAAATAGTCCATGTTTAGTTTGATTGATGGGTACATGTTGATCAATGAGTATTTTCTTCACCTTCTGTCCATATGTTGAAAATATTATAAATATACAGTATCTGTCAAAAATTAGTACACCCCTCACGTTTTTGAGAATATTTTACTATATCTTTTCACGTGACAACACTGAAGTAATGACACTTTGCTACAATGTAAAGTAATGAGTGTACAGCTTGTATAACAGCGTCAATTTGCTGTCCCCTCAAAATAACTCAACACACAGCCATGTCTAAACTGCTGGCAACAAAAGTGAGTACACCCCTAAGTGAAAATGTCCAAGTTGGGCCCAATTAGTCACTTTCCCTCCCCGGTGTCATGTGACTCGTTAGTGTTACAAGGTTTCAGGTGTGAATGGAGAGCAGGCATGTTAAATTTGGTGTTATCTCTCTCACTCTCTCATACTGGTCACTGGAAGTTCAACATGGCACCTCATGGCAAAGAACTCTCTGAGGATCTGAAAAAAAGAATTGTTGCTCTACAAAGATGGCCTAGGAAGATTGCCAAGACCCTGAAACTGAACTGCAGCACGGTGACCAAGACCATACAGCAGTTTAACAGGACAGGTCCTACTCAGAACAGGCCTCGCCATGATAGACCAAAGAAGTTGAGTGCACATGCTCAGCGTCATATCCAGAGGTTGTCTTTGGGAAATAGACATATGAGCGCTGCCAGCATTGCTACAGAGGTTGAAGGGGTGGGGGGGGTCAGCCTGTCAGTGCTCAGACCATACGCCACACATTGCATCAAATTGGTCTGTATAGCTGTTGTCCCAGAAGGAAGCCTCTTCTAAAGATAATGCACAAGAAAGCCCGCAAACAGTTTGATGAAGACAAGCAGACTAAGGACATGGATTACTGGAACTATGTCCTGTGGTCTGATGAGACCAAGATAAACTTATTTGGTTCAGATGGTGTCATGCGTGTGTAGCGACAATCAGGTGAGAAGTACAAAGACAAGTGTGTCTTGCCTAGAGTCAAGCAAGGTGGTGGGAGTGTCATGGTCTGTGGCTGCATGAGTGCTGCCGGCACTGGGGAGCTACAATTCATTGAGGGAACCATGAATGCCAACATGTACTGTTACATACTGAAGCAGAGCATGATCTCCTCCCTTTGGAGACTGGCCCGCATGGCAGTATTCCAACATGATAACAATCCCAAACACACCTCCAAGATGACCACTGCCTTGCTAAAGAAGCTGATGGTAAAGGTGATGGAATGGCCAAGCATGTCTCCAGACCTAAACCCTATTGAGCATCTGTGGGGCATCCTCAAATGGAAGGTGGAGGAGTGCAAGGTCTCTAACATCCATCAGCTTTGTGATGTCATCATGGAGGAGTGAAAGAGGACTCCAGTGGCAACCTGTAAAGCTCTGGTGAACTCCATGCCCAAGAGGGTTAAGGCAATACTGGAAAATAATGGTGGCCATGCAAAATATTGACTCTTTGGGCCCAAATAGGATATTTTTACTTAGGGGTATACTCACTTTTTTGCCAGCAGTTTAGACATTAATGGCTGTGTGTTGAGGGGACAGCACATTTACACTGTTATACAAGCTGTACACTCACTACTTTAAATTGTAGCAAAGTGTCATTTCTTCAGTGTTGTCACATGAAAATATATAATAAAATATTTACAAAAATGTGAGGGGTGTACTCACTTTTGTGGGATACTGTAGCTATAATATCTATATAGCTTTTGTTGTATGCTTGTCCTCAAGGTCAGCCACTAATAAGTTTGCATATTGGGGTGCCATTTCACTTCTCATAGCAGTACCCATACACTGAAGATAGATGTCATTATTGAAAGTGAAGAAGTTGCGTGTAAGAATGCATTCAATGAGCTGTGTAACATCCTCAGCGCTGTATTTGTGGTTTGGTGAGGATGATAAGAATCTGTGACATGCAGCAATCCTATCTTTGTGAGGTATGTTACTGTACAGAGATTCTACATCCATACCCAACACACCACACAGGCCCTTTGGTGGAATTGTGGATGGAAAATGATCTGGGGGTCCTAGTAGATCACACGCTCAGAAATAGAATGCAGTGCCAAGCTGCAGCAAGCAAGACTAGCAGACTATTAGCATGCATTAAAAAGGATATCTACTCAAGAGATAAAACTATGCACTACCACTTTTCAAAAGTTTGGCCACATCTTGGATAAGCTGTCCAGTTCTGCTCACTGATCCTCAAAAATTATATGCTAGAACTGGAGAGAGTCCAGATAAGGGCAACAAAGCTAATAAGGGGGGTGGAGGACCTCGGTTATAAGGAATGACTGCATACTTTAAATGTATTCTCATTGGAGAAGAGATGCTTAAGAGGGGATATGATCATAATATACAAATATTTAAATGGGGATCCTAGCACAGGGAAATAATTATTCAGTCTCAGGTCCCTTACAAGACACATGGACACTCGATCAGGTTGGACAAGAAGCAGTTTAACCTTAAACTTCATAAAGGGTTCCTTACTATTAGAGTGGTAAGGATGTGAAACAATCAGAGGTGTCAGTGGGTGAACAATTTAAAAATAAACTTTATGATAGGCATCTTAGCGAACATAATATGCAAGGATATGGGAAATGGTAGAGCCGTAGATACACACACTCACACCCACACATGTTGAACTGGATGGTTTGGAGATTTTATTCAACATTAACAACTATGTAATTATATAACTATGTGACAGTCATGGAAGCACATGTTGATGTGCCTGGGCTCTGACTGTATCCTGGCCTCATTTAAAGTCCCACCCATGTCTATACATGGTTTTACATGTTTTTACATGTTTCCTTTTTATAATGTATAATTAGGGATGGAGGCTTGCGGTCCTACTATTTTGATGCCCCCATAGTTCATGCACATCTTGCATGTACTTATTTCCATCTATCCTATTACTGAATAGTGGGCATTTATAGTACATAGGGATCACAGCCCTTACTTGCACTCATTTGCCTGCACGATGTTGCTCCGGCTCTTGTGTTGGTGTGGGCTTGGTTGCCATGGTGTCCCCATCACTTCCGGGAGCTGCGATGCACACCGGGGCCCTCCCCTCCTCCCCTGCACTTCCAAGGCGCTGGGGATGGGGGCGGGCGCCTGCTTTGCATCGACGTCACGTTCCACGCGTCTAGTGCGCGGCGCCAGTGTGACGCCGCGCCCGATGCACGTGACTCCATCCAGCGTCCACCATGAGGGCATGGTTGCAACACTGGGGCGACTTTCGGCCGCCCCCAAGTTGGTGCCACCTCCCCTCACCCTGTGGACGATCACGTGACATTGGGAGTGGCCCCGCGGTCCCGCCCAGCGCTTATAGCACCCAGGTACCATACACTTTGTGTCAGAACATCTTGTCGCCGCTTTCACCTAGCACTCTACTAATAGGATTTGGACACTTTCCATTGGTAAGGTATTTTCTTAGGGAGGTTGTTTTTTCTGGTGCTATACACACTTTCTTCACTTCTTCCTGACGATGACTTGCATTGTCAGTCACCATGTGCACATTCTAGATATACATATATACCCATGTATAGCACCCACCACACCATTCCTTGCCGCACTCCTGTAGGTCCTTGCTTTTCTTTATCTCCTTCACGTTGCCCTCATTATATTTCACAGAAGCAATTGGATGCACTATTCCTCTGGTATACCTGTGACAGTGTTTTTGTGCTGGTGTGGATATCGCGGGATCCCACTTCCTCAGCTCCCGGGACGACGTTCGCGCCGGGCCCCTGGCTCTCGCTACCTCACTAGGCGGTGTCAGCAGTCGTGCTAGGTAATAGGGGTGCAGTATGATTGTTGTCTCCCCTATTTTTTATTGTGTTTCTGGCATAACAATACACATATTTATCAATCAATTTTTACAGAACCACGTTGATGTAATTCTTATGGCTCCTGACGAGTGGCTACGTTCACGAAACGCGTAGAGCCTTGCATATATGTGAATACATCTACAAATATACTCTACTAATGTACCCATACTGTTCATGCCCTATTGAGGTCAGACAGTTATTTTATATGTTGTTACTATATTGATGTAATGCTGGAACAAATATGTCTATGGTATATCTGTACTGTTACACCCATCAGTGCCAATAAATACCAATTTTTTTACACTTTGACCGCAATCCCTCATTTAAAGTCCCGACTCCTCCTTTTGTTCTCAATGAATAGGGATGGAGGCACAGGCTCTGACTGTATCCTGGCCTCATTTAAAGTCCCACCCATGTCTATACATGGTTTTACATGTTTTAACATGTTTCCTTTTTATAATGTATAATTAGGGATGGAGGCTTGCGGTCCTACTATTTTGATGCCCCCATAGTTCATGCACATCTTGCATGTACTTATTTCCATCTATCCTATTACTGAATAGTGGGCATTTATAGTACATAGGGATCACAGCCCTTACTTGCACTCATTTGCCTGCACAATGTTGCTCCGGTTGTTGTGTTGGTGTGGGCTTGGTTGCCATCGTGTCCCCATCACTTCCGGGAGCTGCGATGCGCACCGGGGCCCTCCCCTCCTCCCCTGCACTTCCAAGGCGCTGGGGGTGGGGGCGGGCGCCTGCTTTGCATCGACATCACGTTCCACACGTCTAGTGCGCGGCGCCAGTGTGACGCTGCGCCCGATGCACGTGACTCCATCCAGCGTCCACCATGAGGGCATGGTTGCGACACTGGGGCGACCTTCGGCCGCCCCCAAGTGGGTGCCACCTCCCCTCACCCTGTGGACAATCACGTGACGTTGGGAGTGGTCCCGCCCAGCGCTTATAGCACCCAGGTACCATACACTTTGTGTCAGAACATCTTGTCGCCGCTTTCACCTAGCACTCTACTAATAGGATTTGGACACTTTCCATTGGTAAGGTATTTTCTTAGGGTGGTTGTTTTTTCTGGTGCTATACACACTTTCTTCACCTCTTCCTGACTGTGACTTGCATTGTCAGTCACCATGTGCACATTCTAGATATACATATATACCCATGTATAGCACCCACCACACCATTCCTTGCCGCACTCCTGTAGGTCCTTGCTTTTCTTTATCTCCTTCACGTTGCCCTCATTATATTTCACAGAAGCAATTGGATGAACTATTCCTCTGGTATACCTGTGACAGTGTTTTTGTGCTGGTGTGGATATCGCGGGATCCCACTTCCTCAGCTCCCGGGACGACGTTCGCGCCGGGCCCCTGGCTCTCGCTACCTCACTAGGCGGTGCCAGCAGTCGTGCTAGGTAATATGGGCGCTGTATGATTGTTGTCTCCCCTATTTTTTATTGTGTTTCTGGCATAACAATACACATATTTATCAATCAATTTTTACAGACCCACGTTGATGTAATTCTTATGGCTCCTGACGAGTGGCTACGTTCACGAAACGCGTAGAGCATTGCATATATGTGAATACATCTACAAATATACTCTACTAATGTACCCATACTGTTCATGCCCTATTGAGGTCAGACAGTTATTTTATATGTTGTTACTATATTGATGTAATGTTGGAACAAATATGTCTATGGTATATCTGTACTGTTACACCCATCAGTGCCAATAAATACCAATTTTTTTACACTTTGACCGCAATCCCTCATTTAAAGTCCCGACCCCTCCTTTTGTTCTCAATGAATAGGGATGGAGGCACATGCTCTGACTGTATCCTGGCCTCATTTAAAGTCCCACCCATGTCTATACATGGTTTTACATGTTTTTACATGTTTCCTTTTTATAGTGCCTGGGCAAATGACAGAAAAATGTGTGCAAAGTATCACCTAGATAAAACTTTGTAGTTAGCTTCCATTAAAGAAATTTAATAATTTTTTAATATAAATAATACCCCTAAATATTCAAGAGTAATCTCTGTGCCAAATGTCACAATTAATAGTTTCCCCTAGATGCACTTCCCAGGCAATCATGTAAGATAGGTTATCAGTCTATGAGGTCAAGTGAGTAAACAACATTAAGATCCCTTCTTGCTGTTCATCAGTTTGTAAACACAAATTTTCATATTTCGAATGAATTGAGATATCTTTTGATGTATCATCTTTTGATGAGTATGGAGGAGTTGTAAACTTTGACATAGTCTAAATAGTTCATAGTTGTCATCTGTATTATATTTAAAAATACTTGAGTGTGTAAATGGCATTATGACCAATTAAATGGCTAATAAGCTATAGTCCTTTCTTGGTCGACCAAAGAATTGATTGGATCAGAGCCTGGTAGAGAGATTAGGTTATTAAACAGTGGGGATTGGGATACATAATCATTTTTCATATGAAACCTCTTACTAAGGTCATTCCATAGAGCTAGCAAAAATGAAAATGTAGGGGATAGAATTGCTGGTCTTTTCTGTGAGTAGATCTACAGTACAATTATAATTGTTTTATTCATTCATCTGCACATTATCAAAATGAAAACAGCTTCACTTTATTTGCCAAGATAAGTGAACATTCTCTACTTCTTTAGTGAATGATCTTCCTCTGTATGCTAACTGACCTTGTACTTTGCTAAATATTGCCTTTATATTGCTATGACATTACCTAACCTTATTGAGTAAATCCATGAATGTGTAAATAAAGAGCATTAGAGGCAATAGGCTTAATTTTCGAAAGGAAATTCATGCATGAATTCACTAAGCAAAGTGAATGTTAGTGAATAAGGTCTAGCTGTGTTCCCTTTGAATACCAGATCATCTCTCTTGTACATGATTGGGTATTCAAAGTGAAAAAACTTCACCTTATTTGCTATCATTTGTTTTGCAATGTTATTATACAGTTTACAAAGTGAAAATTCACTTTTTTTTGTGCACAGCATCTACCCCTATCTTAAATCGTCACTACTAAATTTTAAACAGTTTTAAGTCACTGTCACATAGTCACACCTCTGCTTTCTTTATCTGAAAAATATGATGTTATAGAAGAAAATGGAAGGCATTAAATACATATGCACCCTTTTCTTAATAATACACCTAACTGCATTAGGACGTTTGAAAAAAAAATCTTTTGTATTAACAAATGAACTGAAAACACAAATGCAGTAACAACATTAGATTACATGATTCATCCAGACATCACTTACCTGCCATTTATATTGGTGGAAATAGGGGAATATTACAAATAATGGTGTAAAATCCCCAGACGTTTAACCCCGGTGTAAACAGCTCCAGCACACAAAGCCTATGAGCAGACCTGCTACTCAGGACATCACAGCCAATTTGCCTAATACGGTTTCAGGACTAATCACTGAAGTCAAATTAGGCAAACCAGGCTTACCTTCACCATTCATACATTAGCCTGTATACAAGACATTTCTCTACTGAAAAGATCTCTAATGAGCATGCACACTTATTTATTTTATTTCAGATACTTACATAGCGCTGCCAATTTACGCAGCGCTTTGCATATACATTGTACATTCACATAAGTCCCTGCCCTCAAGGAGCTTACAATCTAATGTCCTTAACTCACATTCATATATACAGTACACATACTAGGGCCAATTTAGAGAGGATCCAATTAACCTGCCAGTATGTCTTTGCACATGTTTTCTTTGTTGCATTTTTTAAAACTATAATAAGCAATTTTACCACTGGTTAAAAAAAGTGCAAACTCAATCATGGGGCTTTATGACAATTGGCTCAATTAATAGAAAGCATTTAAAAGGGGTAAAACAGAAACACAAAATAGTCAATCAGCAATAGTCTTTCACTGGTCTATTGTTCTGAGAAAAGGAGATTTGAAAGTGATTGTATTGTGTAGGTTACTGCAGGGCTCAATAAACTAAAATATGCCAACTCTTAAAGCCCCATTCCAGGCTAAAGCATTTTTCCCACCCTTCCCTCCCACTTACCACTAACTCATCATTTAAGGGGTTTACCTAATGAAGCAAGATATTGTATACTCACCTATGCCTACCATAAGGATCTCTTGATGCCACCATTTCTTGCTACGGGGACTGCCGATCCAGATGTGCAGGTTATTCCTCTACTGCCCCATGATGTTCAGTCCTTCTTCAGGAATCCAATGATGTAGACTCCTTAAGAAGGACTCCCCCAGAAAAAGAAAATAGAAGAGGAGGGAAATATAGGGACCCGGAAGTCTTGTGTCCTTGGGTTTGGGTAAGTAGAAAGGGAATTAAGCAATGTTTCTTTTTTTGTATCCGCACATTTAGCTAATGGGTAGTAGGGGGGAGGAGAAGTAGGAGGCTTATTTTCTACCAAGAGTTGGGCTTTCAGATAAGAGATCAACCACATAGGGAGAGCCATATTTTCAATGCAGAAAGCAGAGTCGGAATCTATAATAAACACATGCAGCTGCCTCTCATGTACATATACAATTACACTGAAACAAGTTTTTGTTAAATATTAACACACACTGATGAAATCATTTAGATCAAGAAGATCCCTAAAACAGAATTGAAAAAGACTATGGGGGAGATTTACTAAAACTGGAGCACTCCGAATTTGGTGCAGCTGTGCATGGTAGCCAATCAGCTTCTAACTTCAGCTTATTCAATGAAAGCAGAGTTCCACCCAAAAGTGGAACTTCCACTTACCTGTCCCCCCCCCCCCCTCCAGTGCCACATTTGGCCCATTTCAGAGGGGAGGGGGGAATGGGTACCTGTTTTTGACAGATCCCCTGTCCCATTTCCGGGAAACGCCTCGTGGCGCTGTCCCCCGGAAGTTTGGCCCCCCACCTTCCACTGCCGGTGGGCCAATAAGTAAGCACAGCATGCCAAAAGGCTTCACTGCCGGTTTCCCTTACCAGGAATGGCGACGGCAGCACCCGGCAGCCGATCCAAAATAGGCTGTGGTGCCGACATCACTGGAACACTGGACAGGTAAGTATCCTAATATTAATAGTCAGCAGCTACAGTATTTGTAGCTGCTGACTTTTAATTTTTGGAGGGGGGACACCTCTTTAAGTTTTGACAATAAAACCCAGAAGCTGGTTGACTTCTAAGCAAAGCTGTACCCTCCAGTTTTAGTCCCCCCCCCCCCCCCATATATTCCTTTTAAAGGGCGTTATTCCTTTTAAGTGTCAAACCCTATCGTACATCTTTTGTGTAATACTAACTTATCTACCAGAGGTATTGCAGTATAGCATGTTTTCTTCCAGTATCAATGCCACAGAAATGTTTGCAGAATAATGTCCCAGGTGATGAATAAAGCATTGCTGTTATACTCCTAAAAACAATGTTAATACTAGAAGGAATCTTCTGACATTCTGGTTATATCTTTTGTCAGATGCTGTTCGTGCAGCTTAATCTGTACAATGAGACACCCACATATGGTTGCCCTTTATTGTTGCCAGGCCTATAATAAGATTTGTGGCCTCTTTACTTAATCCAGATTAGACAAGATTTAATTGCAATGTGGCGTAATCAACTACTTGTCTATGTATCTCAGAGGTCTTCAGTAGTTAGGATTCGTCATTATTCCACTTATGTTTTCAGGAGGAACCTTAATACAAAATGCCAGCAGTTTATTAACATTTTCATACATATCAGTGGCCTGGCACAGTTCACAACATAGCTTTTTTATGCTTGCTACATTTATGGTATCAGCAAGTACATCTTACATGGGGATGAATAGTTCTATGCATTAAATGCATGTGAAGTGCTAAAAATGTACCACAACAAGGCATGCACCAATACTTTTTTTAGTACTCGCCGATATCAATTACCAATGCCTACCGCAACTGTTTTGTTTACACTTCAGCTGTCAGCAATGGTACAAAGCATTGAAAATTTATTTACAAATGAAATTATTATTTTTTTATTATTTTGCAGTTTTTTCAATGTGAAATATATGTTAAAGGTGTAAATATATTAATGAGCAAAGCAAACAAAAAAAAAGTTTTAATTATTAATAGTTTATAAAATAGAAGTGAACAAAAAAAAATCAGCAAAAAAGTTATAATTAAATTGAGAAGGAGAATAAGGAGTTAATTAAGGCTAATAAGAGTAAAGTAAAGGTTAATAAGGGGGTTTAACAGAGGAACATTTAATAATAATATATATATATATATATATATATATATATATATATATATATATATATTTTACTTGACAGGTTGCTCTAAACTGACTTCATCTGCAGATCAAAGTTCATTCCTTTGACCTGTAGATGAATAAACAGAAAGATACAAAAAGAATCAATGTTTTCCTTTATCTTTATTTGTTTATTGATAAACATTGCCCAGTTGCTTTTTTTTTGACAGGTCTAATTGCCGGGACTTCGTTTACACTTCACCAGTCAACAGGGGAACCCCACTGACAGCTGAATGAGTGATTGGTTGTAAGGACATGGCGTCCCTGATCCTTAAAGTGATACTAAAGTCTCCATTTTTTTTTTCATTTAAAAATAACAAACATGTTATACTTACCTGCTCTGTGTAATGGTTTTGCACAGAGCAGCCCAGATTCTACTCTTCTCGGGTCCCTCGCTAGCGTTCCTGGCCCCTCCCTCCTGCCCCCACAGCAAGCAGCTTGCTTTGGGTGCACCTGAGCCGAGGCCTCTGCGTGTCCATGGCGGGAATTAGCATCTGCCAAACCACTCTAATCTCCAAGATTGAGGCGGTCCAGCTAGATGTAGGACTGGTTCGGCAGTATCTAGATAAAATCTGCACTCAACCGTGTAGCAACGGGTCAGGACGGTGGAGGATTCAGTGACTGACCCCTCTGCTTCCATCCAAGCCTGGCAGTCACTGGAGTACCAGGCCAAAGGTGTTGAAAATCGCAGGCATCAGAACAATATCCAGATAGTGGGGCTCCCAGAAGGGGTGGAGGGCAGGAGCCCTGCCACTTTCGCGGAGGAGCTGCTCCACTCCCTTCTACCTGCGGCCCAGCTCTCCCCTTACTTTACAGTGAAGAGAGTTCACCGGGTGCCACCTCATCTGGGCCCTGAGGGTGCACCACCCCGCACCTTTATCTTACAATTACTCAACTTTCGTGACAGGGATGAATTGCTCAGGGCTGCGCAAGTGGCGAGGGATCTACCCTACCGCAATGTGAAGCTCCTACTGTTCCCGGATTACACTATGGAGATCCAGAGGCAGCGCTGCTCCTTTGATGCTGTGAAGGCTGCTATGAGGGACAAAGGCATTTAATACGGCATCCTGTTCCCAGAGTAACTGCAGGTGGTGGACGGCGAAACCGTGAGATTCTTCACAGATCCCCAGGATGCTTCAGCATGGCTGGAGGCACTACCGCCATAGCGAAGATGGCTTTGTGAGCTCTGAATATTCTTTATTTTGGCCCCAGTCCACTCGCTGCTGCAAAAGGTGGGCTCTTTTTGGTATGTTCCTCGGCGACCAACTTACTATTCCTTTGTTTTTATTGTTTCTGACTACTGTCGCTGTTAAGGAATAGTCCCCAGGGGATGCTGTATATTTCATTCCTCCTATATTGGTTGCATAACTGGCTGCTGTTACCCCCTGGACAACCTTATGGTCTCTATGTTTTATTGTTCACCATGTGTCTGTTGCAACTGACTACAAAGTAAAGTGCCCCTGGCTGCTCCAGGTGATGTTCCACAATATACCTCTGAAGCTCCAGCATCTCTTTCAGAGCCTCCCGATTTGAGCTTTAACTCAATTTCCTATGCAACGTCAATAAAACTTGGTGCGACCCCTGACTGGTAACATGGCCTCCACAAAGTTTTGGGCCTACAGGCCTCAGGTTTGGGACTCAAGTGCCTCTCAATGGTTGGGGGGGTGGGGAAGGTTGGCCGTTGCTGACCATGGTAAGACTAGTTCACAGTTTTGTTTTTCTTTTTTTGCTCTGTTTTCATTTGCTTTATGTTGATCCTTTACTGCTCTTAGTACATATGAAGTACACAGTATGCATATGGGGCACCATGTGGTCGCATCGCTGTGTCTTTTAATCTCCTTGTGTGGGGAAGGGGCCGGGTCCATTGGGGAGAATGTGATATTGAATGTGTATATTTCTCTAACTAAGATGTGCATTTCTTTATTTTATACTGGTTGTTTGTAATTTGGCTAATTTTACAGTAGTATTGTGGAATACAAGAGGCCTTAATTCTGCCATTAAACAATCTTTAGTGCTCAACTATCTTAAGAAACTCCATCCACAGATATGTATCTTAGTAGAAACTCATTTATTGGGGTCTAAAAATCTGAGTTTGAAGAGGGCCTGGGTCCAGACACATTACCACTCCACTTACTCTAACTTTACCTGTGGAGTTAGCGTTATCGTGCATAGATCCCTGCCCTTTCAACTTCTGGATGTATACACAGACGGCAGATATGTCATCCTGCATGCCCTGATTTTAAATGTTCCATATGTAATTGCTGGTATTTGTCTGCCCCCTCCAGCTGATATTAATATACTACATGCATTAATGCATAAGCTTACTCAATATACAGTTTATAATGGGTTACTTGTTGGTGATTTTCACATGGTAATGTCCCGTGCACTGGGTAGGTTCTCTCCTTCTGGCCCCCTGTCGAATGGATTGGCCCATCTTCTTTTTCCCTGACAGATGTATGGCGAAATTTCCATCCTTCAGACAGGGAATACACGTGTCTGTCTACTACCTATCGGACACTATCTTGCATCTGGCATTTGCCACCTCAACCCTTCTGTGGCAGGTGGTCTCTGCTGAGATTCTCTTCAGAGGTATCTCCAACTGCGTTCCAATATCTATTACACTTCAACTTTCCCCGGCAGTGGGCCAGAGGGTGTGGCAGTTGTCCAAGTACTGGATCGCAGACCCTGAGATACAGGACTCATTCCTGGTGGCAATGTGCAATTTTTGGTTAAAGAATACAGTGCTGTGGGACGCTTTTAAAACTTGGACTAGGGGGGAGTATACATCTAGGATAGCTGCGAGGTGAAGGAGGTCTGTGCAGTCTCTGAGGAAACTAGAGGAGCAGGCAAAGAGGGGGGAGGCTACCTATGTGGCATCTCCAGTTTAGGCTAATTACATTTTCTGGAAGCATACCTTACGTGAGTTATCCCTACTTAGAGTTGAGTTAACCAAGAAGTCTATGTTGGATAGTGCCCATATGGTTTTTGAGTTTGGCGACAAAATGGCAGGCTTCTGGTCTGGCTTGCCAAGGGACAATTTGCCATGACTCACATTGGTAGAATTAAGGGCTTTGATGGACAGTTGCTGACCACCCCTGAGACAATAGGTGCTGGGTTCCTGCAGTTCTACCAGGAGCTATACACGTCTAAGATGGCTTATGATACCCCTGAGCTAACTCACTATTTCGATCAGATTTCCTTTCCCACTCTTGGCCTGGACAAGCAGCGTGAGCTAGACTGAGACATCTCACTTGAGGAAGTACAGGAGGCACTGGGATGCATGCAATCAGGTAAGGCACCCGGGCCAGATGGAATTTTATTCGGTTTATCAAGAACTACTGGCTCCTAGGCTTACTTCTCTGCTGGCTCAATTTGCCTTGTTAGACTCCCTCCCAGACTCTATGGGGTTGATTTACTAAAGGCAAAAAGACTGTGCACTTTGGAAAGTGCAGTTGCATACTGCAAGAGCATTTGCTCCAGAACTTAGTAAATGAACAGAAGCTCTGCTGACTTCCATCATCCAATCATGTGCAAGCAGAAATGCAGTTTTTTATATCTTCTTTGCACGTGATTGGATACTCTTTGTAAAGCAAAGCCTTACGTCATTTACTAAGCTCTGGAGCAACTGCACCTGCAGAGGGGCAACTGCACTTTGCAAAGTGCACAGTCAATTTGCCTTTAGTAAATGAACCCCTATGTCAGAACAATTGTGGTGTTGGTTCTCAAGCCGGGTAAGGACCCCGAGGATTTGCCTCCTTCTAACGGCTAAACTCACTGATCAATGCTGATGCTAAATTATTAGCTAAAATACTGGCCCTTCACCTTGTTAAGGTTCATGCCCGGTAAGGGTACTGACATTAACATACGCCACCTATTTCTCAACTTAGCAACTTCACATAGTAAAGGAGGTACGACAGTCATAGCCTCACTAGACATGGAGAAAATTTTTGACTCCGTGGAGTGGTAGTATCTCTGGGAGGTCCTGAGGCGACTCGGTTTTGGCCCCAAATTTCTGCAATGACTGGGTATGCTATACAGATCCCCTACAGCACTAATGACACTTTCTCTGATTATTTTCTCCTTCAGAGGGGGACCCGACGGGACTGCCCTTTATCACCTAGCTTATTTGCCCTGGCACTGGAACTGTTGGCGATCTTGGTCCAGCAGTCTCGTCGTATTGAAGGACTCTGGGTTGGCCCTCTGGAGGAGAAAATCTCCCTTTATGCGGATGACACAATGTTATAACTGCATGATGCGAAGAAATCCCTGCAGGCTGCCCTGGAAGCTTTTGATGAGTTTGGGCGCTTCTCGGGCATCTACATCAACTGAACCAAGTCAGTGCTTTTCCCAGTTGACCACAGGATCGGGAGAATGTGCCTCAGACTCCCTTGCAGTGGGTGGATGAGTTCATCCTATAGCTATGCGACTTAAGGAACACTATGCTAGATGGGAAATGCTTCCACTTAATCTCTTGGGTTGCATAAATATATTGAAAATGATCTACCTCCCCAAACTTAACTATGTGTTTAGGAACTGTCCGGTGTGGATCCCCTCCTCCTTTTTCAAAGATCTGGACAGCTGTATAGGCTCCTTCCTGTGGCAGGGATCTCCCCCTCAGTTGGCTAGATTAACTCTTCAGCTCCTGGTGAGTTGTGGCGGCCTGGCATCGCCCAATTTACAGGTGGACTACTGGGTGGCCGTGGTGGTTACAGTTCGGTGGTGGTTCCTACAGACTAGAACTAATGCAGCTATTTGCTTAGAGGCGGCGATTATAGGTTCTTTCATGGAACTCTGCAACTTGGTGTATAGGGGAATCAGAGCATACCCCTCTCTGCTCAACTCTACTAAAGTTACATTGCGTGAAGCTTTCTGTCTATTGATAAATCCCCTCACCTCCCCAGTACATGGTCTGCAGGCAGTGAATAGATGATGTGCTGTAACCTCTAGCAGCCAATCAGTAAACCCGTAATAATGTGCAGTAACCTCTAGCAACCAATCAGTGAGCAATATTGATATACAGTAATCTCTGGCAACCAATCAACAAGCAGAAATCATGTGCTGTAACCTCTAGCAACCAGTCAGTAAGCGGTAATGATATGCTGTAACCTCTGTCAACCAATCGCAATCGGTGTCTGATCTGATTTATTAAACTGATTTTGAGTCTAGCTACTATTTATTGTATGTCTCAGAGCAGGTGGAGAGCAAAATTGTATGGGGGGGGCAAGAAAATGTTTGCCCAGGGTCCAGTCAATATTAAAGACGGCCCTGAAGATAGCTCTAAAATTCTTGCATAGGGTTTATTACACCCCTCAGAGGCTGCATAAGATATATCCACAACGCTCGCCGAACTGCCCGCGGTGTCACTCCCATGAGGGTACCTTTTTACACATGTTCTGGACATGCCTTAAGGTGGTACACTACTGGAATGCAATTCTAGAATGTGTTAATACTCGCTTGCAATTGTCTATTCTATTGTCGATGAGTTGGCCTTATTGGGCATTCAGGATGATGATCAACTCCCTCAATACACCAAACTTCTGATATCTTTTTTGCTGTACAACGCAAAAAAAAAAATCCTAGTTTAAGTAACCGGTGGGATTGTGGCATCATCTATTAATGCTGTACTACCTTTATATGGGTTGACCTACACTAATAGGTGTTGTCCATGGAAATTTGATCAGATTTGGCAACCATGGACGGATCGAACTTAATATTCAATCTGTTGTGGCTGACCTCTCCTGCCCCCTGCCTTTATGCATGCTGTTATACTGTTGCCACCCCCCCCCCTTTTTTTCCCGGTCACCTTTCCTCCCCAGGGGGCTCTTGATACTGGTTTAAGCTTATTCTGCTATAAACATTATCCTCTGTAAAGAATGTGTATGCCTCTCTACTGTATGTGTAACTGTCTGACACTGTATTGATGTATGACCTGCTTTGTACCTCGTGATCTTCGTCATATGGAATGTATTATGCCATATTTTCTCAATAAAGACCAACCTTGTTTGTTAAAAAAGATGAACTTCAGGCAGATATAAAATGGTAAAAATGAATATGAATATGAATCTGCAACCCTTAATACATCGGCAAAGTGGTTGTAAACCCTTAATATACCCAGTGAAGTCACCGGCCTCATCTTGCCGAGTTCTGTGCACTGAGGGAAAGTCTTCAGGTGTCCACTTGCACCTTCCAGCTGTCGTGAACGAAGTACCAAATACCATGTTTATTAGGTTTATAACCTCTACCCTGTTTTCATTCAAGCCTGGATATGCCCAATAGGTTTTGTTAATGTAACTTTTACCTTTTAACCAGTTCCCGACCACGCAGCGACCATAAGTGGCGACAGCGTGGCTCTGTCCAGCGAATCGCCCCTTATAGTTATCACTCATGTGTGCGACTGCTAGGGGGCGAGCGTGCCGCCAGCAGGGCGCACTCGTGCTCGCCGCACGCTCCCTCGGGGCTGCGGGTCGGGTGGACTCGATGTCCATGGTGACTCGCAATGCCCTGTGACAGAGCCAGAACGGGGAACCGCTGATGTAAACATGGCGGTTCCCCGTTCTGACAGGCGGCATGTCAAAGATCTACTGATCCCTGTACTCAGGATCAGTTAGATCTCTGGTGCCCCTGGCAGCCCAGCTCCCATACAGTTAGGACACACATAGGGAACACAGTTAACCCCTAGAGCGCTCCCTGCTGATTAACCCCTTCCCTGCCAATGACATTTATACAGTAATCAGTGGATATTTAAATTTCTGATCGCTGTATAAATGTCATTGGTCCCAAAAAAGTGTCAAAACTGTCCAACATGTCCGCCCCAATATCGCAGTCCCGATAAAAAACGCAGATCGTCGCCATTACTAGTAAAAAAAAATTGTAAAAATGCCAGAAATTAATTCTCATGGTTTGTAAACATGGCAACTTTTGCGCAAACCAATCAATAAACACAGATTGCGATTTTTCTTTCACCAAAAATTTGAGGAAAAATATAAATCGGCCAAAACTGATGAATAAATTCGTTTTTTTATATATATTTTTTTTGGTTTGTATTTTAGCAAAAAGTAAGAAATAATGTTCTTTTTGCTTGAGGTGATTGTGCTGCTTGGACCTTGAAGAAGGGGACGCACCCCGAAAGCTTGTCCTGAAAAATTGTATGTTAGTGCAAATAAAAAAATTATCACGGACAGTACTTAATTTTCTCTGTTTTATTTTTTTGCAAAATTGTCGCTCTTTTTTTTTGGTTATAGGGGTGATCAGAAATAACGCAGAGGTGATCAAATACCACTAAAAGAAAGCTCTATTTGTGGGAAAAAAGGACAAAAATTTTGTTTGGGTACAACGCGCACGACTGCACAATTGTCAGTTAAAGTGATGCAGTGCCGAATCACAAAACATGCTCTGGTCCTACATTGGGAAATCCTTCCGGTCCTTAAGTGGTTAAGCTAAATAAAAAAAATGTAAAAAAAAAGTCACAGGTGATACACAAAGATGAAACAAATCCTCCTACAAGTGCTCCTAAGCTCCTGATGTTGTCAAACTTTGATGAAGAAACGCATAGGGTGGGTCTTCTGGTGAAGTCACTTCTGCTGTTTGGAATGCAGGTGGAATGTAAACCAGCATTCCTGGTTTCTGTTGGCTTTTCATTTTCAATATGAATGTAAGTGCAATACTATTTCCCAATGATTTATAAAATAATGTGGTTTTCCCCACTCTCTCGATGGTTGCACTGACGACCCTTAAAGGGACTAAGGCATCAAAGAAATCTTAAAGGAGAAGGACCCAGTGGCTATTACTTAAAGGTACCAAGGACCACCAGAATACACCGATTCTTTTCATTTAGAAGTCAACTACATCTGGTGAATGTGGTGTGTATGTTTTCTTAAAGGCGCGGAAGAACACACTTTGATTTAGCATAATGCATGATTATATGGATTGATGATATTATATGGATTAATAGTATAGCACAAGAGCACTTTAACCCCAAATGGTTTATATTGGATTCATGTTAATATGGTAAAGCCGTCTTCATTCTGAAGGGCTCTCTTTTTCGGGTCTAAACAGTACTGCCAAAGAAGGGAGAATGGATCTTTCAAGAGGAAAATTCATTGTCCATATAAAACAGCAATATCAAAAAAGTCAATCAGCGCAGTCTCTCATAAAATAAGCAGCTGTACAGTTGTAGGTAGAGTTGAGTGAACCCGAACTGTAAAGTTCGGGTCCGTACCGAACTTTCGGGTGTCCGTGTCCCTAATCCGAACCCGAACGTTTGAGAAAAAGTCCGGGTTCGGGTTCTGGTATTTTATCACGCATGTTGAATAGCTGCAGGGCAGCCAATCAACAAGCGTTTCACTGGTTTTCCCTAGAAGCCATCACAGCCATGCCTACTAATGGCATGGCTATGATTGGCCAGTGCATCATGTGACCCAGCCTCTTTATAAGCTGGAGTCACTTAGTGCTGCAGTCACATGCTCTCTGAGACTCTGACTAGTGCAGGAGAGGATGCTGCTGGCTCTGTGAGGGACAGATTGCAGATATATAATAACATCTCATCGATCTGATTATGGACTAGGTAGAGACTACTACTATTGCTTTGAGGGACAGATTGCAGATCTCATCCTGCATTGCACAACGATCTGCTTTGAGGGACAGATTGCAGATCTCATCCTGCATTACAGAACGATCTGATTGGACTAGGTAGAGTCTACTGCTTAGAGGGACAGATTGCAGATCTCATCCTGCATTACAGAACGATCTGACTGGACTAGGTAGAGTCTACTGCTTAGAGGGACAGATTGCAGATCTCATCCTGCATTACAGAAAGATCTGACTGGACTAGGTAGAGTCTATTGCAGATCTCATCCTGCAGATCTCATCCTGCACTCTTGATAGTTGCTCTTTCCAATTGCAGCAGGACAGAAGTGCAGTAGGACAAAAGTGCATAGTTTTAAAAAAACAGTAGTTGGATACAGTAAGTTTAAACTATTTCTATTTTCCTTAAAGTATTTCAAATTGCTTTTCTTAAATTGTTTGCTTGTTAACATTGGTATTTTGGCTGTGTTGTTATTAGTGTTTGTTTGCTAAGTACTGTTGAGGTGTTGAATACTGGGTGTTGTCAATTAGCATATGTAATAGAGGTGGGCTGTTGACCAAATTGGTGCTTAATTAGTGTTGTATTTAAGAAGGTGAGCAGCTCTTGTAGAGTTTACTCTTGATAGTTGCTCTTTCCAATTGCAGCAGGACAGAAGTGCAGTAGGACAAAAGTGCATAGTTTTAAAAAAACAGTAGTTGGATACAGTAAGTTTAAACTATTTCTATTTTCCTTAAAGTATTTCAAATTGCTTTTCTTAAATTGTTTGCTTGTTAACATTGGTATTTTGGCTGTGTTGTTATTAGTGTTTGTTTGCTAAGTACTGTTGAGGTGTTGAATACTGGGTGTTGTCAATTAGCATATGTAATAGAGGTGGGCTGTTGACCAAATTGGTGCTTAATTAGTGTTGTATTTAAGAAGGTGAGCAGCTCTTGTAGAGTTTACTCTTGATAGTTGCTCTTTCCAATTGCAGCAGGACAGAAGTGCAGTAGGACAAAAGTGCATAGTTTTAAAAAAACAGTAGTTGGATACAGT
>BLSH010481052.1:376528-389948 GCA_018402905.1 Glandirana rugosa
TTTACTCGAAACTGACATGAAGAGGAAATTACGCACTATGATTTAGTCACTAAGAGTTTGACACACGGTGCACTCTAAACGTCAACACAACGCCTAAACTTTTTATAAACTGTTAAGATCGCGAAACTTTGGAACTTGTATATTTTTTTAATATACCATTTAGTTACAGCGTTTTCAATTTCATTGTATATATATTTTTGTTTTCAGAACACGCTCTAGAGCCCTCTTGAGCTAGTGAGATTAATATAATATTATTATCTCTGGCAAGATAAGGTTGAGACTACGAATATTTATTTCAAACAAATAACAAATCGCTACCTCTTTATCTAAACAATAAACAAACTTTATTTATAAGCATCAGAGTTGGAATAGAACGGTCTCTATTATTATAATATAATTAGAGTGATCGAGTTCTCCCGAGATCTCGCACAAGACTTTTGTTTTTATATATATGTTACTTTAACTTTTGCGACATTGATTTACCATATAATTTTTTTATATGTTCAAGGTTTCAAAGCGCTAGAATTGTCAAATATTTTTCAAATCCGCAACACAACTGCAAATCTCACGTGGCACACAGTTTGAGAATCACTGATTTAGTATCACGCATTAAAGGAGAAGTACAGTCAAAGCTCATTTGGCTGTACTTCTCCTACGGATCACAGGAGTGCAGTTCGTTCTGCACTCCTGTGACCCATTTTCAGCAGGCTGAAGCCCACTGTTGGACTTCACAGAGCCGTTCTAGGCTCGGGAAAGACCGCGACCATATGGTCCAGATCCACCCACATGCCTGGACTGCCACCTGGCTCAGCCTCTCAACGAGCAGCTGAGAGCCTGAGCCGGCCTCTCCCACCCCCTCCACAACCCAGCACTCCAGGGAGCGCTGGGGGGCAGATCAGAGAGCTGCTGACCAGTGGCGGCCGCTCCAGAAGGGGCGCAGGGGCACCGCCCCCCCCATACATGCATCCGGCCCCCTAATCTACATACAGGGCGCTGGATGCATGGATTCCAATGGCGGGGTGTGTTTTTTTGAAGCACATGATTAGAGACTGAGGCTCTAATAGGCTACAAATAAAGGTGGGCTCTACAAATGACTGGGCAAACACATAGGCGTAGTTGAACTCACATCCAACCCACATGTCTGAGAGTTGTAAGTTTCCTAGTGGTTAAAGGCTGCTTAATATTATCCCTGAGTGGCTGATACCCACAATATACTAACTATCTCAAAATTCACTGGAGCTTTTAGTTTTGTTCTAGTGCCAATAGTGGCACTACTGTTAAGGTTTTTGTTTTACACTGTTTGTCTTATTATATTGTATCTAACCTGAGCCTGGGTATGCCCGATAGGCTCTGTTTTGTATCTAAAACTGAAACTCAATAAAAATAATTTTAAAAAAAACACGGTGGGCTCGGGGTGCCCCAATCACACCCACTTGCGTGACACTAGCGAATTAATGTTTGCTATTCTCCTCCTAGCCAATTAGGAAGCCCCTATTGGCCAGGGAGTCCTAAGGTAATGCAGCCAGTACAACGCGCGGGTTATCGCCGCAGTCCCTGTCTTTCGCCCAGGGGTGTTGTGCTGTGTGACCGCCACTGTCCTTGTCCCCCGTGGGGGGGTTGCTGTGTGACCGCTACTGCCCGTGTCTCCTGTGAGAGGGTGCCGTGGTACCACCACTGTCCATGTCTCCCGCGGTGGGGATGCAGTGTAACTGGTGCCATCTGTGTCTCCCGCGGGGGGGGGGGGGTATGGTGCTGGTGTTAGTTTGTGCTGCCCCCCCAAAAAAATAGAGCGCACCAGCCGCCACTGCTGCTGACTGACAGTCACCAGCTCTCTGCACAGGGAGCTCTGACAACCAAGCGACTTCCAGTGTTTAATAGCTCTGTTTTCAGCCTTAGAGCCGGGGGGGGGGGGGGCAGTTGCAGCATTGGGCTGATGCTGCATCCACCTAGGTAAGTATTATACCAAAAATAAAAATTCTTTTTTACAGGATCATAGTCTACACTCTTTTCCCCTCCGTCAGGTGTGACTCACCTGGACACTGTGTATAGCAATCCTTTTTATTATCAGACAGTTGTACTCATTCCTTTTTGTACTCTCCGGTTCTCTCCTCCACTCAGTCACATGCAAAAGGGTAAAAAAAGAGCACAATAGTGCTTATCCCTTACATTTTTTTTTTAACAAATGCCAAATAAAAACTCACATTTAGTATCAAAAAAGCAATAAAAACAGTCCACATGTGGCGCTTTAAATGAAAGCATTATAAGCATAGTCCTCCAATGTGAAAGAAGAGGTAGAAAGACCGACACCAGCTTCTGTGCAAGAAAGGGGGATCAGCACACTCCACCCTGGGGTACCACAATCTCCTTACCAGAAAATTGAGACAAAAAAGCATGTATATGATAATCCCAGCTCTCAGATGTAACTGCAGGAAAACCCTCCTTTCAGTCAGGAAGTCAGATCAGGTCTGTATCCAACCACAATGTTGTCTCTCTCAACCGGACCATGTCATAAAATACAATAATAAATGCACATAGTGAAGTCTGTCAGATGAGGTATAACACACATTTATTAGTAAAAATTACACTCACATTTAGGCAGGATATATGAAGCAATTGTGTAATAAGAACCGAAGGATTCCTCAGTGGAAACAGCGTGCCTGGTTCAGCGGGACCCCGCTGACGATGTCCTATAGGACGAAACCGGTCAGGTGGTCCCGCTGAACCAGGCACGCTGTTGGGTGTGTTTCATATATCACAAAAGCAATGCCTTCCTTCCAATACAAAAAACACCAGCATCATCTGATATGCCCCACGCCTACGTGTTTGGTCACCCATCACGTGACTTCCCACTATTTCATATCCCATGCGACAGAACTGGGACCGATGCTGTTTAATCCAGTCAACATGAACACATATGAGGCGACAGGTAGCATCCGTCTACCACTTCGCCTCGCATACTGTCACAATATGTAAACGATAAACAAAAAAAGCAGTGCTACAACTTCTAAGTGCATATGATCCCAACAAATAACTGTTGTAAAGTGCAAATGAGCAATCAATAAAAAACATCAAATTATATAAATTGCAAACAACTAATTCATCAGTGCCAAAGTGCAGCTAATAGTGCATATATAAACTCATGCATCAATCATTAAAATATGTTATATAGTCTATTGAACAAAAAGTACCATCACAGAACCTCCACAGTATGTAATCCTCCATGGAATATCACTTGTACAAGAAAAGGGAAATGGACTCAACCACCAGATAGTAGTAATTACCAAGCGCCTCCTATCAGAACAGTTGGGCCATAGATTATAACGGCCAGAAATGCACATAGTACAAATTCCAAACTTGACTTCAATTGGGGGAGATGATCGCCACTCAGCAGTTCATGATGGTATGATACAGAGAGATAAAATCATACACCTCTATCATGAAGTCTATTTGAAAAATTATGCCTTATTGCATAATATTGGAGCTCCAGCTAGTAAGCATTCAAATACAGCAGGGTCAAGGCAGCAGACTGATGGTTTGTATAGAACAAACGCTGACAATGATTGGCACATGGTGCGTGACGATGCCGTATTGGCCACGCCAATGACGTGTTTCGTCAACAGTGATGGGCCATATGTCAGGCATCACACCACCACACTATATATATGCACACAGCCCGCTCAAAGAACAAGATGAATAAATGCCCTCTAGTGATGATCATTATAGAGGACACGAGTAGCAATTAAAAACAAGACAAACAAATACCTTATTTTCTTAGGGTCTATGACTATAGGTATCTACTATTTATAGTGTATAATATATTCCTGTTTTTATTTATTTTATTTTTTCCTTCCATTTTTATTAAATTAAAAGTTTTTGAGTTATTTTAACCGCTTGCCGACCAGCCACCGTCATTATACAGCGGCAGGTGAGCTCTCCTGTGCGAATCGCCATAGCTGTATGGCGGCTCGCGCAGGCACAGTTGCAGGCATAAGCGTGCCCGCAGGTCGGGTGGATTTGATGTCTGCTGGTGACCTGCGATTGCCTACTACAGAGGCAGAACAGGGATTTGCCTATGTAAACACGGCAGATCCCTGTTCTGTCAGGGGACATGACCTTGATCTACTGTTCCCAGTGATCGGAACAGTGAGATCTGTAATGACCCTGCCAGCCCAGCCCCCACATAGTTAGAACATGATGAGGGAACACAGTTAACCGCTTGATCACCCCTTACAGTTTAGCCCCTTCCCTGCCAGTGTCATTTATACAGTAATCAGTGGCTATTGGAAGCTCTAAATGCTGTATAAATGTCATTGGTCCCAAAAAAGTGTCCAATTTGTCCACTGCAATGTCGCAGTCCCGATAAAAATCTCAGATCGCCGCCATTACTAGTAAAAAAAATAATAAAAATGCCATAAATCTATTCTTATAGTTTGTAGACGCGATAACTTTTTCACAACTCAATCAATATACGCCTATTGCGATTTTATTTACCAAAAATATGTAGAAGACTACATATCAGTCTAAACTGAGGAAGAAATTCATTTTTTTTACTTTTTTGGATATTTATTATAGCAAAAAGTAAATTTTTTTTTTCAAAATTGTTGCTCTTTTTGTTTATAGCGCAAAAAATAAAAACCACAGAGGTGATTAAATACCACCAAAAGAAAGCTCTATTTGTGGGGAAAAAAGGACATCAATTTTGTTTGGGTACAGCATCGCAGGACCGCGCAATTGTCAGTTAAAGCGACGCAGTGTCGAATCTCAAAAAGCGCTCTGGTCAGGGAGGGGGTAAATCCTCCCGGGGCTGAAGTGGTAAATTATACATTTAATTAAGGTCTATTTGATGGACTCTGACAATTTATATTCAATTTATTTCTTGAGCTACATATTTGTAACAGCAGGTTGTTGTTTTCTGTCATTTTATTACCATTAAATGTTTTTATCCACTAGATGGGGCTGTTGGTAATATACGGCCTATGGTTGTGTTTTATTGAGTCCTCTGTGATGTTTGCCCCTAGAGGGCATCTGTTTGTCTTGTTTTTAATTGCAACTCGGTGCCCTTTATAATGATCATTACTAGAGAGCATTTGTTCGATTTGTACTTTGAGCAGGCTGTGTGCGTATATATATATATATATATATATATATATAGTGTGGTGGTGTGAAGCCTGATGTACGGCCCATCCACCAAAGACACCACTGCTGATGAAATGCGTAGGGAGTGACCAATACGGCATCAGCATTTGTTCTATACAAACAATCAGCCTGCTGCCTTGGCCCTGCTGTATTGGAATGCTTAGTAGCTGGAGCTCCAATATTATACTATAAAGGCATTATTTTTTAAACAAACTTCCCGATAGAGGTGTATGTTTTTATCTCTCGGTATCATACCATCATGGACTTTTGAGTGGCGATCATCTCCCCCAGTGGAAGTCAAGTTTGGGATTTGTATTACATGCATTTCTGGTCATTATGATCTATGGCCCAACTGTTCTGGTAAGAGGTTCTTCGTAACTACTACTATCCTGTGATGCTGTCCATTTCTTTTTTTGCACAAGTGATATTCCGTGGAGGATTACACACTATGGATGTTTTGTGATGGGACTTTTTGTTTATCAATGGACTATATAAACATATTTTAGCGATTGTTGAATGAATTTTTGATGAATTTACATATGCACTATTAGCTGCACTTTTGCACTTTTTGATGATCTGTCTTTTGGCATTTTATAATCTGATGAATTATGGGTTTGCTCTTTATGTTATTTGATGTTTTTTTTATTGATTGCACTTTTGCACTTTACAACAGTTATTTGTTGGGATCATATGCACTTATAATTTGTAGCACTGCTTTTTTTGTTTATTTATTTTATGTACTGGTATCACAGTTTTATAGCACGCTGCTTATTTTTTTATGACCAAGCACGGATTTTCAAATATGTATTAAATCATATATATGATATGTGCGCTTATGAAGTGCCTATGAGTTTCAAACAAAATTATACATGATAAGTGTGCCAGCATTGCATTGGAATGCATTATAATTATAAAACAAATACTGACAATAACCCAATAAAGATAACTTTAATAAAAATGCCCTAAACAAGCATTAATACACAACTAACAGTGCTCCACCCTAAAGTGAATAACAAAAGTCCATAACACTATAAATGGTATCCAGCTTCTCCCAGTGAGTATCCATCACCATGCACAGGCTCTTACCAGCAGTCAAGACCCAAATTATAGGTTATCATAGTGGGCTTTCAAATAGCAGTTGTCTTAGGCACATAGAGACCTCCCAGGACAACAGCAAAGGATAAGGAGGCAGGGCACCTTTAAGAGCTGGGAACCACATAGAGTACCACAGGGCTGCTAAATATACTTCTCTCGCTCCCTTCATATCCATCCAGCAAGAGAACAAACGGCAGCCCATAGTGTAAAATTGTATACTTTTAATGATGTAAAACAAGTGCACATTTACTCACAAGCATCACTGAATGTAAGGCATATAAAAGATTTCAGAGATAGCCACCAACTCAGCGGGCATGATAACATCAGCACAGGCTCTGCTCCGACGCGTTTCCTCTAAAAGGACGTTCTCAAGGGGATGGCAGAATGGGCTGACATCTGGCACACTCATCATGTATAATTGTGCTTGAAACTCATAAGCATTGCATGGTACATTTATTGCATATATTTGTTTGTTTAAGATTTAAAGGCACAGCACAGCATTATTTGGTTATTTGAGTTTATGTACACCTTTATATCTGGTGTTTTTTGGGTGCAGCTGTAAGTATAAATTATTGGAGCACTAAGCACAGTTTTTTATTTATTTAAACTCTATAAGATTGCTATATGAGTGATCACCATCCTGCAAGTTACCCTGGAGATTTTGATAAGAGAATAAGGAGGGCCCATTAATAATTTTGTTATGAAGTCCCATCACACATAGTTAGGCCCTACTTCTTATATGTACTGGGTGCTGTCCAACGTAAAAAAAAATTAAAAAAAAAAAAGAGTTTTGAGCATTGTAGCAAACACATAAACAGCTACTCCCTGTGACATGAAAATAAATGTTGGGTTGGTAAGAGTTGGCACTGCATTCCTTGTTCACTCATATTGCCCTTGCAAGAAATGTTAGACAAAGGAATGAACGTGATTGTTTTATCATACCAGCCTGATCACTGTCTGCTTCGTGCCCTAGCATTAAGTACTTAGTTTTTGTGTAATAAGCCTTATAATTCTTTCCGATATCACATTTTAATTCCTTGCAGATGAATTTAATAGAAATGTAATAAAGGGGATAAAATATAGCCATGATTACTTTTTAACTACTTTTCAACTGGTATACTTTGGCCTGTGATGTATCTCCTGGAAATATAAGCATTAGTAGGCAGTATTAAATGTAGCAGGGCCTAGGGAACATGAGGGCTGCTCGTCCACATAACTTTCCTCCAATTGGGAAATGTATTGGGTATAAACCAGGGAACCTTTTGCCAGCTTTTTAAATGGACAGTTTTTGTTGCAGTTGTTGGTTGGTTGCGGTGGTGATTTAAAGGGACTCGGCAAGACAACGTCTTTTAGTAATTACTAGTTTAAGTAATAGATAGTAAATAGTACAACAATGCAGTTGCTATCCCACAGTAGGAATTTGGACAGTTAAGCCTGGTACATGCCACTAGTTTTTTTTAGTTCAACCCAGCGGGTTTCGTGTTCTGACAGTGGGGCGGCCCCTCCGCCAGAACACTCCGGTCAGCTGCTTATTTTCCAGCATGCTCATCCGACAGAAGCTGGCTAAACAGAACGGCTGCCATACACACGGGCCGAATGTCGCAGAATTTTTATTGAATCGGCCGATGTCACGTGGCATGCGGTCAGTGTGTACTAGGCTTTAGGAATCAAGCGACCGGTTCGGCCCAAGCATTTTTGGGCCGAACTTTTGATGTTCGGACCTTCGGCGGACATCCGAACAAACAGGATGTCAGACAATTTGTTCCCCCCCCCCCGAACGACCTAGAACATTATGGGGCGACTTTGCCGCCGTAGAGCGCCCCATAATGCATTGTGCGCACAGCTCCCGCCCGTTGGGAGGGCTCCCACCGTCTGCTCGCCGTCACCCGCTTATGTCGCCAGGTGGCCCTTCCCTGCCACATAAATTAACTGTCAAAACACACAGCGAGCAAACGGCGGGAGCCCTCCCATGTAGGAGGAGCTGTTGCGGCTTTTTTTGCGGGTCCGTCGCTCACCGTGATTGACAATGGATTGCAACGGGGGACACTTATTTTTCTTTTTTTTCTTTTTAATAAAGGACTTGTCCCTAATTGTCCCGTGTTTTTTCTTTTTTGACACATTTTGGTAAATTAGTAGGGGTACAATGTATCCGATACTAATTCACATGGGGTGTGGGATCTGGGGCCCCCTTATAGAAGGGGGCTTACAGATTCCAATAAGCCCCCCCCCCCCCCCACAGACCCCCAAAACTACAGCCCAGGGTTGTGTGGAAGAAGCTCTTGTCCCCATCAACATGGGGACAAGGTGCTTTGAGGAGGGGGTCGCAGAGCCCCCCCCCCGCCCCAAAGCACCCATACTCCCCATGTTGAGGGCATGTAGCCTTGTACAGTTCATGAGGTGGGGGGGGCGCTCGCTCGGCCGAAGGGCCTGGTATGGACTGGGGGGGGGCCTATGCAAATTTTTCAGTGATTTTTTTGTATATTGCTGGGAGCTGGCAATACATTACAGCTGTAAGTGGTTTTAAATGACAATTTTTCCTTTGGAAATGTAATTTTCCTCTGGCTATGTTCTACACATCACAGAGATGCACCCTTTTACAGGCAGACTAAGGGGACACCCCCAGACACAATTTTTAAAGGAATATTTATTTTTATTTTTGACGTTCGGGTCCCATTGACTTCAATGGGGTTCGTTGTACGGGTCCACACTTTCGGGATGTTTGAAAGTTCTGGTGCGAACCGAACAGGCGTCCGTTCGGTCCATCCCTACTAGGCTTAAATCACTTTTAGAGATCTGTGACAAAGTTGTGCAACTATGCAGAACTTACAAGCTTGAAGATTGCTTCTCTATGTAGGTACCCTTAAAGTGGTAGTAAACACCACTTGGACACTTGTGCCTACAGGTAAGCTTATATTAGAGCTTACCTGTAGGTACAAGGAATATCTCTTGAACGTGCACTGTTTAGGAGATATTCACTGATTCTACAGCCGGCGAAGTCACCAGGGCATGCGATCTGAAAGGACGGCATATTCCATGTGTAGCCATGTGCTCCCTTGGGAGTAGCATTAGTTGTGGTTTACCTGATAGCTGCCCTCAATCACACCATATTTCACACATCCGTAGACACTGACCAGGTCGGCTCTTGTTTTTGTTGTTTTATTTAGGGGAAATAACTTGGATGGGAAAAAGGGGTGACTGTGGGATGCCCCAGAAATTGTTGTACATGACTTTCATATACAGTCCTGTATATGCATACTTGACCTGCAGACCGTCCTTCTGCAGACTATGACTCCTCACAACTCTCTAGCACTGTACTTGCAGACTATTGCTCCTTCACTATTCTCCAGCACATCACTTGGTTCCCAGCTTGAAAGGAAATTTATCAAGCTTCTTTACTCCTTTCCCTTCACCACAGCTAACACATGGTGAGGCCTACACTCTGTCAGCAGGACCTCATTACCACCCATTACAGGCCGGGGATCACGGGCACCCCAAATATGTAGCAAAGTACTTGAGTGCTAGCTGGGCCTTTGATGGACTACCACTTCCAGCCCATCCCTCTTTCAGGCCACCACATGGACCTGCTTTCCTCACAGGGATACTCCTTCCCCTGACTGGCTCCCAAGGCTTCCACAGACTGTCCACTATTCCTCTCCCAGCCTGCTCCAGCACTTTCTCTTCCAACTCCAGGGTCTGTCACTCACCGAGTTCAGTGGGCTCTTTAAAGTGTCTCAGTAGCACCTCTGCTGCTCTCCTGTTCCCTTGTGCGACTCCAGGAATCACCTCCACTCCTGGCTGCAACTGAACCTCCAGGCCTCAAGGTCACCCCCCCCCCCAGACTGGGGGCTCCCTCTCTGGTAGAGGCCTCCACAGCACCTCAGCTACATCTTCCCACTTCCACCTCCAGCAACCCCTCCCAGATTGACCCAACCCTGAGTATATGAGAAGGCCTGCCCCCTGCCAATCCAGATTGGGGATTGGTCAGTGCTTCCCATGACACTCCAGATGTTCACCTCTTGTCCCACCTTCATTGTGGAAAATTCCAGTGCTTCCCAGCAGATAGGAGGGTTTAGTGACATCATCTGTTGGACTGCCCCAGTCCTACCTGAGCCACTCCACAAACCCAGATCAAAACATTCAGGCATGCTCCTACAGTCAGACCGACTAAATTTTGCCGCTCCTGCAAAAAAAACCTCTCACAAAAAAGCTGACACTATGGGGGCGCTACACATGCTATCCCTTCAGAGCTCTGAGCCATGGCCGTTACTCTTGCATGCATGTGCGGGAGTGACATCATCAACCCGGAAGGAAGACGGGGGGGATGGAAGCCCTGTCAGCAGAGACAGCACTCCGCTGGAGGGCTTCGTTTTATGGTAAGTCTTCCATAATGTGCTAGTATGTGATGCATACTAGCATATTATGATATTACTTTAAAGGAGGACATTTTTTTGTTGTTGAAAGTTTACTACCACTTTAAGGCTTCTGCAGTGGCTTTCCAGATGAGGTGCTGTGCTGGTGGAGAAGGGCAAAAACATACCCTAATTCTAGTGGCAGGCTGGGCAACAAGGTTTTTTCCCCTCATTCAAAGTGGTGACCAGGGATGCTTCAGACTTTCCCTATGCTGTCCCTGCTACTCCAGGACTATTCCCTGCACTAAACCCATCTCTACCTATCTACACTCTTCCCACAATGTGGACGCCAAATGACCCAGCAGGGACTATACTGTATAGCCTTTCTGAGTCCCATATAGCCTACCAAATCACAGGAGAGCTCTGTGTCCAATCAGACACAGGCTCCCCCAAACTGGCTGCCAGGAGCAGGAATAGATGTGAAAATTTACAATACTGCAACATTTTTAAATAAAAGAAAATGAACCATGAATAAAAAGGCTCAGTGTTTATACCAAGCTGCTGAAGTTGGCAGCGGCAGACGTATGCAAGTATTTATTACCTTTGTGCAGGGAAAACCTGGATTTAAAATTTTATTTTAGTGCTCTAACAAAGTACTGTCTGGTAGAGGTCTAAGCATCACAAAAGTGGCTATGCAGAATTACAAATCCTCTGGCAGATAGGACAGTTGACATGATATTTGAACTGTGTATTTAGGTGTCCATAAGAAGCCTAGCTTTAAGTTATTAGATAGTATTTAGGGAACATGATCCTCACAGGAGGTGCCTTCTCTAAACCAAGTCAGTACTCAAATAGGACCCATTTCTGACTACTGTTTGTGAACTATTATTGGATTCATATTTATTTAATTTTTTCTAAATTACATTGGGTCATGTTATATTACAAGTTTAGATGTAAGTAGTGCCCATCTTACTTATAGCTATTGAATCACTGACAGTCACTATGGTCACTAATGAGTTTGAAGTAGTTATAAACTATTAGACAGGTACTCTTGCAATCCTGTATCTTTGCCCAGCGAAATGTTTGTAAACAAGTATACAGTAAATGGATTTATCTCCTTTCTTGTAATAGAATGTGTTGGATGCCAATTTTTTTAGCTTGATAGAAAATCTAGGTGAGCAAATATATGCCTGTGACTGTACATGGCTTGATTGTTACTAATAGTGCTCAGGTCCATTACACTATCAATGAAAAACTGTCTCCTTACTGTACAAGTATGTTTTATCATAGAGATATATTGCTACACAGCTCCCGTTAACACGTTTTTAAATTGAAACACGTTTTTCTGTTGACTACAGCTCATTCTAATGCTATCATGAATCACATTTTACGCATCCCATCGTATTCCTGTATACTTCCTTTTGAGCACTGTTATGGTATTATTTCCATTGAATGACTAATACCAGTGTTATACGTTTAATATGCACAGCTACCGAGTCCTTTAGTGTGCCTTTAGACATATGACATGACCATAGTGCAAATTTGCTTGACTATTCTTCCTTGTTTTTTATCTTTCCCACCTGTTCTTGCTTCCCACTCACTTCTACTAAGCTCCCCTTGTGTCTCTCCTAAGTTCCTTAAAGTCAACTCTTATATGGCTACCTTTCATTGTTTTCAAGATGGCTATTAACTGGCTATCTTATTGTAGCGCCTCCCCCCCCCCCAAGGACTTGCAAGTATAAAGGGATCCCCCATCCTGCACCGCCAGGCACACCACATCTTCACAGCACATTGTGTCAGAAGAACAGTCCACTGCTTTGTTTTTATATTTTATTGAGGGGAATAAAATTGGATATGGATAGGGATATTATGGGATGCCCTCTTGATCAAAGTAGTCTGTATATACACGTCTCCTCTGCCTCCAGCACAAGGACCAGCTGGCACTGTTAGGATGGTCTAACAAAGGCTCAGTTAGACTGGTAGCAAATGTCCTTTACTGGCACTGACCATGGGTCCCTTGTTTGTGTAGCACAGTCCTAGTGCCCAGCTGTCCTCCTCCTGTAGTTACTGATCCCAGCACCACCTCTACAGGCACTGCCAGCCCACCTGGCTGGAGCTGCCTCTTTCTCTAGCCCTCCGGGCTAAGGCTCCACAGTCCTCCCAGAGTGACTCTGCATCCATCCCAGACTGCTCTCTCCCAGTCCTCTCAGGCATGCCTCTTAGTCCTTTCCGACTGTATCACTCACCAGCCCACCTGGTTCTCTTCCTCCCTGGAAATGTATCCTGCATTATTCTCCTGCTGTTTTCCACTTGCTGCCATGCCTCCAGACAGGACACTTCTGTGTTTTGTGAAGAGGGTCCCTTCCACACTCGAGCGCAGGCTCGAGGTCACCCCCCCCCCCCAGACTAGAGGGCTACCCTTAAGGGCCACTGACAGCCTAACACTTCATCCTCAGCTTCTACCCGAACTCCACTGCCCCAGCTGAGCTGACCCTAAGTATATGAGGGGGGCCAGCCCCCTGCCAACCCATCTGTTGGGGATTGGTCAGGGCCCTGAGAATACTCCAGGCAGCTCCTCCTTACCCCCACTCACATTCTTCTACCAGTTTCTAGAAGTAGGGGAAGGTCTCAGAGATGCTGTCTGTGAGTCATCTAGCAAACCCTTACCCAGAAAACACAGACTTGGTTGCCAGCCAAGGCTGAACAATTTACTTACTCTAACAAACAAAAATGCTAACACTCTAGCAACACAGCCACAAGGTGCTACACTTAAATTTACCAGGGTTTGAATTCACACCATAAACTTGCCAAGGTTTTTCAATACCTCAGAAAACATTGAG
>BLSH010481052.1:395556-407522 GCA_018402905.1 Glandirana rugosa
TGAGCTGTATACTGTGTCCTGTGATGCTGGGGCTGTATACTGTGTCCTGTGATGCTGAGCTGTATACTATGTCCTGTGATGCTGAGCTGTATACTGTGTCCTGTGATGCTGGAGCTGTATATTGTGTCCTGTGATGCTGAGCTGTATACTGTGTCCTGTGATGCTGAGCTGTGTACTCCTGACACAACATGTGAAATACAGGGGATGGAGTGGGTGGATTCATCTCACATCTAAAAATTGAACTTTAGGAGCTCTTCCATTACTAGCAATGTGGAAAGGCTCATTTGCTAAGGCTTGAGAGGCCAAAATACTTAAGGAGACCTCCACCTTAGAGGTAACTTATACAACTCGCGGCTCCCCATGAGCACTGCAAAACGCATGTGTCATACTCATCCTCTCATTTTCAGCAACACTGAGCCTTTCCAAGTCCTTATCCATTACACTGTCATTCTGACACATTACTCATCTGTTTTGCCATGGACAAAACCTCTGCCATGTATGCGCACTTATCTGATTCTTCCGACTGAAGGGAGTTAACTTCTGCAACAGCCAATGCACCTGTGACTACTGGCTCTGCAGTCTCTCCGTTGGGCACAGCAGCAATAGTGTCCACTTCACTATTACACAACATAGCCTGGTGGGGCATAGTTACTTCATTAAATATTGTGAGTACTTCCCTGTGCCACCCCTCCCAGTTTATCCTGTCTGTGCTCCAGTCACCAGCACTCCGTAGCACTGCTCCATCTGTCCAAGGAGACACAGATGTCCCGAGTGGTTTGGCAGCAGACAACATGCACCAGTCACTGTCAACAACATCAGATTGTGATAATTCATGCTCCATCACTGGAGCTGGTTTCCCATTTTGTTCCACCTGAGCAGTATCAGAGCTGTCCTGGACTAGCGCCGGCTCCAACAAAGGGAGTCCTTGTGAGATTTCCAGGGACAACTCTGCGGCACTGCCTGTGTTTGCCATGGGAGACATCAAACCATCAACATTGTCAGAAATACACTTTTCAACATCATCATTATCCACATTCCTGCCTTGTATAGGCTGCGTTAGTACATTAATTTTCACCTCATGTGAAACACACTACAGTCAGGGTGGCGACAAAGTTGTCCGGGGAAACCCCAAGCTCAGACACCATGAGCTCCTGTGTGGTCTCCAGGGACACCTCTGTTGCACCTGTCATGGTTGCTAGGGGCAATGGCACATATTTCTCAGTGGTCAGCCCTGACATATCTGGATGCAATACCACATTTTCACCATCAGCATTTAATCTCATTAGTGAGCAACACATTATATTCATTTTTACCACTTGTCTTCCTGCTACACAGAACACTGCCTGAAGACAAGTCATCATCAGATCTCAGTCTTGCTGCAGGTTCAACATTAACCCATGCTTCCCCCCTGCAAAGCAGCAAGTTTCTCTTGGTAGTGTGTCTCCTCACCAGCTTTGCCACTACTTCAATGGCATTAAACACAAACTCAGTCTCTCTCACACATGAAATCGGAACAGTTTTACCATTCCAGTTGGCAGGTGATGAACACTTCAATTGAGGGCATAGTCCCTTCTTGGCTGTACTCTCACAGGCTAATGCTCACACATGGACACAGGCAACATTGCAGCCTTCTTGGACTCTCCAACATCCCATGCAGGCTGAACAGGTTTCATGTTGTCAGGGGCAACAGCAGACCCACACACAGTCAGACCCCTTGCAGGATGCTGGATACTGTGCCCTCTTCTCTGGGCTGACCACTTCACACAAGCAGCCACAATGTGAAACCACTGGTTTCTTGTGCTCTCTGTCACCCCCTGCAAGCTGAACCAAATATTTTCTGCGGTTGCCAGAGGTAACAGCAGACACTTTTGAACAAACATCTTTACTCAACATTTGAGCCACATCTCCGCTGTAGCACCTCCTTTCTGAAAACAGACCTTCTCTGGTTGCTATGGGAGAACACATTCTCCCTGCTGAATTTTTCCAGCGCCCTCTAGATTGGATTGCTTCTAGGTAATTGTTGTAGTCATCTTGGTTATGACCCAAGCAGCGGCACACCCCTTGATACTCCTCTGTCAGAAAATGCTGCACCAATTCAACCCAGCGACCTCTGGGCCACCCTCTGTAGGAAGCAATCATCGCAAACTCAGCCAAAAAGTCTTCAACATGTTCAGAAGGCAACATAGGCTGTATGAAGTCAGCAACATGGATTTTTCCTTTGTCGCCACAAGCAACGCACCCATCTGCTAACTCCTTGCACTGTGTGATGGCTTGCTTTCCTTGTTCCCTTGCTCCAGTGCAGCCAAATCATGCACCAGTCTGGGGCTTGTTCTGTCATTAACAACCCCTCTAGCCACAGGGTTCTGTCTCACATTTCAGCAAACATTGCTTCCTTTTTGTGTTTTGACCGCCCCACCTCTGCAGTCAGGCACACAACACTTTTTAACACAGTTCCTTTTAACACAGGAAAATTTGGTATACTGTCTCTTTAAGACTTGCAAGTAGCACACTTTCACATGCAGACTCCACTTCCATCTCTGCCCAAAGCAATACCTCCACCACGTGTAAGATTGGGTTTGATCAAACTTAAGTGGTAGGTGCATATTAAATGAGTACGCAAGTCCAAAAGTGGTATTTTTAAGGGCATGGTAGCCCAATTTTATTTATAAGAATGGAAAACCTCACAAAAGACATCAGTAGCCCTCCTAGCTTACTCTCTTGCCACATGGCTGCTTCAGGCCTCCACCCTAGGCCTTAGGTCTGCTTCTCAGACCAAAAGAGTTCCTTAGAGTTAAGCTCTCTTCTAGCTTACTCATGATCAGCTCCAGTGGAGGCTCGCCCATAAGGGCTCCTGGGGCAACGCCCCACCAAAAAAAAAAGTAAGAAATAAAAATTAAAATTAACTATAATTATTAACCAACAGCAGCACAGCTAGAGAGAAACTCCAAAGAAAAAAAAATCTTTGGAATTTCTCTCTAGCTGTGCTTCTATTGCTAATTGCTAGAATAGATAGATTAGATAAGAAATAGAAGTGTAATCTGCCTAGCAACAGGGCGGCTGTCCAAAATTTAATTAAAAAGTTCTATCTAGAACACAGTAAAATTAATTCTCCACCCTCATTGGCTGCTTTCCAACATTCTATTTTGAGAATAGCAGCTTGCTGGGGCATCTGAAACTACAGAACTTAAACTGCCTAGTCCATTTGGTCTCTGCCTGTGAGTACACCCCTCACATTATTGTAAATATTCTATTATATCTTTTCATGTGACAACACTGAAGAAATTACAATTTGCTACAATGTAAAGTAGTGAGTGTACCGTTTGTATAACAGTGTAAATTTGCTGTCCCCTCAAAATAACACAACACACAGCCATTAATGTCTAAACCACTGGCAACAAAAGTGAGTACACCCCTATGTGAAAATGTCCAAAGTGGGCCCAATTAGCCCTGTGCCCTCCCTGGTGTCATGTGACTCATTACCGTTACAAGGTCTCAGGTGTGAATGGGGAGCAGGTGTGTTAAATTTGGTGTTATCCCTCTCACTCTCTCATACTGGTCACTGGAAGTTCAACATGGCACCTCATGGCAAAGAACTCTCTGAGGATCTGAAAAAAAGAATTGTTGTTTTACATAAAGATGGCCTAGGCTATAAGAAGATTGCCAATACCCTGAAACTGAGCTGCAGCACAGTGGCCAAGACCATACAGCGGTTTAACAGGACAAGTTCCACTCAGAACAGGCCTCACCATGGTAGACCAAAGATGTTGAGTGCATGTGCTTAGCGGCATAGTCAGAGGTTGTCTTTGAGACATAGATGTATGAGTGCTGCCAGCATTGCTGCAGAGGTTGAAGGGGTGGGGGTCAGGCTGTCAGTGCTCAGACCATACGCCGCACACTGCATCAAATTGGTCTGCATGGCTGTCATCCCAGAAGGAAGCCTCTTCTAAAGATTATGCACAAGAAAGCCTGCAAACAGACAAGCAGACTAAGGTCATGGATTACTGGAGCCATGTCATGTGGTCTGATGAAACCAAGATAAACTTACTGTATTTGGTTCAGATGGTGTCAAGCATGCGTGGCAGCAACCAGGTGAGGAGTGCAAAGACAAGTGTGTCTTGCCTACAGTCAAGCATGGTGGTGGGAGTGTCATGGTCTGGGGCTTCATGAGTGCTGCGGGCACTGGGGAGCTACAGTTAATTGAGGGAATCATGAATACCAACATGTACTGTGACATACTGAAGCAGAGCATGATCCTCTCCCTTCGGAGACTGGGCCACAGGGCAGTATTCCAACAGGATAATGACCCCAAACACACCTCCAAGATGACCACTGCCTTGCTAAAGAAGCTGAGGGTAAAGGTGATAGACTGGTCAAGCATGTCTCCAGACCTAAACCCTATTGAGCATCTGTGGGGCATCCTCAAATGCAAGGTGGAGGAGTGCAAGGTCTCTAACATCCACCAGCATTGTGATGTTGTCATGGAGGAGTGGAAGAGGACTCCAATGGCAACCTGTGAAGCTCTGGTGAATTCCATGCCCGAGAGGGTTAAGGCAGTGCTGGAAAAGAATGGTGGCCACACAAAATATTGACACTTTGGGCTCAGTTTGGACATGTTCACTTAGGGGTGTACTCACTTTTGTTGCCCGCAGTTTAGACATTAATGGATGTGTGTTAAGTTATTTTGAGGAGACAGCAAATTTGCACTGTTATACAAGCTGTACACTCACTACTTTACATTGTAGCAAAGTGTGATTTCTTCAGTGTTGTCACATGAAAAGATAGAATAATATATATATATATATATATATATATATATATCACAGGTGATATCATTTGCTGCTCAGTGATTGCAGTATTCTAGTCTGCATCTCCCCAAGGTAATACTTAAAATCTGGCCTGTTGGTGGGTCCTGAGGACAGGAGTTGAGAACCACTGCACTAGCAGAAGCAATACTCATCTGCATGGACATCAGAGGAATTGAAACTGTGGGTTTTCATCATAAACTTACATTACTCACAGATGAAATACTAATGCCACCTCTCTGCACATTTTTCTGCCAAATCTATTTTCATTACTAGACAGGTTTGCCCTTTTGTCAAGCTTACTTGTAAACCCATCCAAATTGAAAGCCATTGTCTCACACATTGACTACCTTACAAACTTCTTACATTATTCCATTCAATGGTCTACTACCTTGCTTTACTTGGGCATTATTCTAACCCCTTCCTTTGAATCTCTCTACCAAGCTAATTTCCCATCATTATTTTGACACCTGAATTCTCGGCTTGAATTGTGGATACACGTTCCTATATCATGGTTTGGTAGAATACATGCCATAAAAATTAGATTTATGCTTCCAGGGTCCTCCCAGTCCATATTCCAGCACATATTTCAAGGATGCATCAACGTAAGCTTTTTTAGTTATTGTGGGGTTGATTTAATAAAGGCAAATAGACTGTGCACTTTGCAAAGTGCAGCTGCTCCAGAGCTTAGTAAATGAGCAGAAGCTCTGCTGAATTCTATCATCCAATCATGTGCAAGCAAAAATGCTGTTTTTTATTTTCCTTGCACATGATTGGCTATTCTTTGCAAAGTGAAGCTTTACATCATTTACTAAGCTCTGGGGCAACTGTACTTTGCAAAGTTCACATTATATTTGTCTTTAGTAAATCAACTCCTATGGCTCTTCTAGGATTAGTAAACAAACAGTATTTTATTCACCCTGAAAGATGCAGGAGGTTTAGCAGATTCTTACATTCATCACTGCTACTTGAAATATGGGCCATTATCTTATCTGCACATAACTCAAGACCTCCCACTTTGGGCCTCATTAGACCGGATTCGCTTGGCTTCTCTCCTGTGGCTCTCTCCTGTACGGCAAGGGGAAACACCCCAGTCCTATACTGCTTCATACACTTGGCTTCTGGGAGGGCTCAGCAGTTTTAATATCTTCGTACCTCCCTCTCCAAGTTTTTAGATGTTATTACACTCTTATTCGATTAGCCCTCTTTATTCCATCTAATCCTTCCAACTATTTTTAAGGATGTTCCCATGAATGCACTATGACTCACATTTGGTGGAGCTGCCCAATCGTAAGCACACTCTGGATATGGTATAAAATTTGCTCACTGCTCCACACGAATCTCCAAAAAATCCTTTAGAAGCATTATTATTTAAGCTCAATCCTGAACTTTTTCGCATGGAGCAAATCCTAGTTCTTTAGATCTTTACAGCCACCAGAATTACCGTAGCTAGAACCTGAAAAACCTCCTCCCTGAACTTTGAGGCAGTAAAAAACAGAATTAACAGTTATCCTGATGAACATGTTTCAAATTCCTCACTATCTGATAACCTTGGAGTTCTTAAAGAGGTTGTAAACTCTTAGAGAAAAAAATGTTAGACAAAGGCATAATGAGCTAATTACTTACCTTAGAACAAAGCCTTCCAGTGGCGCCCGCACACTGCTGAGGTGGCTGACATCTTTCCCAGTTTCTTCCGGGTTTGTGGGCTCCAGCACTGTGAGTTGCAGTAGCCGCGACAATGTCACTCCCTCGCATGCGCGCAGGAGCCGCCACCCATGGCACAGGGCTCGGAAGGTACGGCACCAGTGGCCACTCCTTCAGAGCGCATGCACCAGCGATGTCACTGGCTGCATGTAATGTAAATATCCCCTAAACGGTACACGTTTAGGAGATATTTACACTACCTATAGATAAGCCTTATTATAGGCTTACCTATAGGTAAATGTCTGCAGAGTAAGGTTAGTTCCTCCTTAAGCCAGCCATAGACATTTCAAATGTCAGCCAATTCAGCAGGAACTGGTCGAGATTTGAACCTTGTGTGGACAGGCTGAATGTACCCAAGTTGATAGATCGATCAACTTGGGTACAATCAGCCTGTTGGATTTTACATGCCATTATAGCAATAATCACTGTTTTCTCCCGGCAAGGATGGCTTCTAACCCCCCCCCCGCCAGAAAAACACAATGGCTTGGCAAGAGGGATTCCCCTGCCAACATTGCCCATTACTCCCAGTCCTTGAGATTCAATGACATTTTGTTCTCCATTTAATCATATGCAGAGCTGACCCCTTGGGACCCCCCCCCCCCCTTCTTTCCCATCCATTCCATCCCTTCTATTTCCTATTCTTATCGTCTCAACTTATTTTCTATGTTTACAACTATTTTATAATCCATGTCTTTCAATGCACCTCCTCAACTAAATAAGTAACGACCAATTACCCCTAAATTTACCTGCTGGGTTTGACTGCCATAACAATAGTTTCCAGTGAAAATTTTGTACCATTGTATCCCTTTACTTTTTTGTTGTTTGTACTGTTACAGCATATATGTTATGATTGTATAACAACTATTATTGGATTTGCCTACTTTAATTGTTCTACTGCAGTTAACAATGTTGTCATTACGACTGTATACACAATAAATCTCTTTGTAAGGACACACTTCACCCTAAGCTGAAGCTGAATATTACTTTATTAGGGATTATGTCAGTGTAGGACCGCTTAATTACATTTAGACCTAAGGGTTTTTTTTTTTACACCCAAGATATTACATAGATAGCAGATAATATACAAGTAATAAATAGTAAGCAATTAAAAGAATAAAAAGAATGAAAGAAATTAAATGATTCTGCACTGACATAATCTCTAATTTAGTCATTTAAATTAAGTAAGTGCTACTAAAAGCAATAATGATTTACTGTATAAAGTATAGTAGGTTTTTGCAAGTGAAACTAAGATTTTGCCTTTTAATAAAATGTCAACAAAAACTTGGAGATTGTGGAAAAATTGCACCATTTGGTGAAATACATTGAGGTCAATGGGAAAGAATAAGTTGTTTTGATAAATGAGATGCTAATAACAGAATTTACAGTGCCTTGAAAAAGTATTCACACCCCTTGAAATTTTCCACATTTTGTCATGTTACAACCAAAAACGTAAATGTGTTTTATTGGGATTTTATGTGATAGACCAACACAAAGTGGCACATAATTGTGAAGTGGAAGGAAAATGATAAATGGTTTTCAAAATGTTTTACAAATAAATATGTGAAAAGTGGGGCGTGCATTTGTATTCAGCCCCCCTGTACTCTGATACCCCTAACTTAAATCTAGTGGCTACAATTGCCTTCAGAAGTCACCTAATTAGTAAATAGAGTCCACCTGTGTGTAATTTAACCTCCCTGGCGGTATTCCTGAGTGTGGCTCGGGGTGAATTTTCTGTACCAAGAGCGGTAACCCCAAGCCACACTCGGGATTGCATCGCTGGATCCAGGCAGCGTTACTCACCTTGTCCCCTGGATCCAGTGATGTCCCCCGCCGTGTCTGCGGGCTGTGTCCTCTGCCCGATTCACTCTGTGTGCCGGGCTCCGTTCCCTGTGAGCGTCGCATCGCACAGGGCCGGAGACCGGCGAAAATTCAAATAGTGAAACACACAGTACACATACAGTACACTGTAATCTGTAAGATTACATTACTGCATGAAATCATTTCACATCCCCTTTGTCCCTAGTGCTTTTTCCAGTGCCCTGCCTGCACTTTTATATTACAGATGTCATTCTTTCTGCCTGGAAACTTGAGAACGTCCGTGGCATAAAAAAGTGTCCCTTTACCTCAAAAGTGGTTTTTGATCAGCTGGAAAACAGTGATAGTAAATAAGAATCATTTGCAGAATTGAGTGATACTGATTTTTGGGGAAATTTATCATCAGACACTTAAAGTGATGACAGGGACAATTCTGCAAATGAGCAAATTTCAGTGTTTTTGATTTGATTACATTATTGAATACATTTTATTACTATTATGTTTGATAATTATTTATAGTTATTTATTATATTATAATTTACGATTTCATGTTTCATACTTTATCATAACCGGGATGTCTACTAGACTCTTGTTCGGACAGATTTAAGTGAGTTATTCCTAAGAATTACAGGCCTACAAACACCAAATTTCTATGCAAAACAATGTACCGCTTTTATATCCAAAAATCTGACATAATCATACCTCCAGGTAGGTTAATCTCAGTATAAATACAGCTGTTCTGTGAAGCTCTCAGAGGTTTGTTAGAGAACCTTAGTGAACAAACAGCACCATGAAGGCCAAAGAATACACCAGACAGGTCAGGGATAAAGTTGTGGAGAAACTTAAAGCAGGGTTAGGTTATAAAAAAATATCCCAAGATTTGAACATTTATGGAACACTGTTCAATCCATCATCTGAAAATGGAAAGAGTATGACACAACTGTAAACCTACCAAGACATGGCCGTCCACCTAAACTGACAGGCCAGGCAAGGAGAGCATTCACCAGAGAAGCAGCCTAGAGGCCCATGGTAACTCTGGAGGAGCTGCAGAGATCCACAGCTCAGGTGGGAGAATCTGTCCACAGGACAACTATTAGTCGTGCACCCCACAAATCTCAACCTTATGGAAGAGTGGCAAGAAGAAAGCCATTGTTGAAAAAAAAGCTATAAGTCCAGTTCGCAGTTTGCGAGAAGCTATGTGGAGGACACAGCAAACATGTGGAAGAAGGTGCTCTGGTCAGTTGAGACCAAAATGGACCTTTTTGGCCTAAAAGCAAAACACTATGTGTGGCGGAAAACTAACACTGCACATCACCCTGAACACACCATCCCCATCGTGAACCATGGTGGTGGGGGGGAAGCATCATGTTGTGGGGATGCTTTTCTTCAGCAGGGACAGGGAAGCTGATCAGAGTTGATGGGAAGATGGATGGAGCCAAATACAGGGCAATCTTAGAATAAAACTTGTTAGAGTCTGCAAAATACTTGAGACTGGGGCGGAAGTTCACCTTCCAGTTGGGCAACAACCCTAAACATACAGCCAGAGCTACAATGGAATGGATTACCAAAATATATTCATGTGCTAGAATGGCCCAGTCAAAGTCCAGACCTAAATCCAATTGAGAATCTGTGGCAGGACTTGAAAATTGCTGTTCACAGAAGTTCTCCATTCAATCTGACAGAGCCTGAGCTATTTTGCAAAGAAGAATGGGCAAAAATGTCTCTAGATGTACAAAGCTGGTAGAGACTGCAGCTGCAATTGCAGTGAAAGGAGGTTCTACAAAGTATTGAGTCAGGGGGGCTGAATAAAAATGCACGTCACACTTTTTGGATATTTATTTGTAAAACATTTTTAAAACCATTTATCATTTTCCCTCCACTTTACAATTATGTGCCACTTTGTGTTGGTCTATCACATAAAATCCCAATAAAATATATTTACATTTCTGGTTGTAACATTACAAAATGTGGAAAATTTCAAGGGGTATGAATACTTTTTCAAGGCACTGTACATGGGCTTTTTTAAAACAAAAATTTCACCTCTGAGCTTCCTTTTCAAACTCTCCCCCAACTGTGCTCTCAGACTTCCATTACATTGGTGCCCTCTGTACCGGCTGGGACCTATGGTGTCCTCAAGGAATCTCCTTTATTTGCCCGTCCCAGTTTGGAACTACGTTACGCGCAACCGTTTACAGTACTACACACATAGGCAATACAAGAGCCAAAGCCATAGAGGTGATTGACAGTGGCTCCCAAGCTTGCAGTGCAGCCAGGGGACAGTTTGAGAGGGAAGCTAAGAGGAGAAAAAAACAGTAAGTGCTTATATGTCCTGTTAATAGCATCTCATTTGTGAAAAAAAAAATTTTTTTTGTATGTTTTTTGCATTTGCTAAGAGTAAAGTGGGCCCTAAAGCGGTAGTAAAGTCCACTTTTTGATTTATACCTACAGGTATGCCTATATAAGGATTAATTGTAGGTACAGTAAATATCTCCTTAAAATGCACTTTTTAGGAGATCTTTACTTTTGTAGCATCTGGGGACGCCACTGGTGCATGCGCACTGTGCTCTGAATGGATAGTGCCGTCCATTCAGAGCTATGTGCCATGGCCATGACTCTCGTACGTGGAGTCACATAATCACGGCTCAGCCACTGAAACGGCTGAAGCCCATGAACCCCAAAGGAAAGATGAAGAGTGAAGATGGAAGCCCTGGTAGCGGTAACAGCGTGCCACTGAAGGGCTTTGTTTCAAGGTAAGTCTGTCATAGTATGCTAGTATGTGGTACATACTAGCACATTATGACATTATCCTGCAGGGGCCCTCTTTTTTTTTTTGCAGTGTACTACCGCTTTAAATGACTCGTGAAGGATACAGAAGCTCATTTTAGCTATTCTGTACCTGTCCTTGTTACATAAAGGACCCCTCATTGAACGCATCATTTTAAATTGCAGAAAAATTGCACCATTTTGGTGAAATGCATTGAGGTCAGTGGGAAAGAAAAAGTTATTTTGGTAAATAAAATGCTAATAACAGAACATATGCTGGCCATACACTATACGAAAACGAGTTTTCGAAAAACGAAACACATGGTCGTGAGAGCAAATGATTTTGCCATCATGTAATGACCGAAATTTGATTGATAAATTGTTCAATTGACATAAATAAATCGAATTTTCATTTGTTTTGTCATAAGTAGTGTTGAGCGAACCCGGACTGTAACGTTCGGGTCCGTACCGAACTTTCGGGTGTCCGTGGCACGGACCCGGACCTGGACATTTCAAAAATCGTTCGGGTTCGGTCCGGGGTTCTGCTATTTTACTCCACGTGTTGAGAAGCTGCAGGGCAGCCAATCAACAAGTGTTTCACTGGTTTGCCCTTAGAAGCCATCACAGCCATGCCTACTAATGGCATGGCTGTGATTGGCCAGTGCATCATGTGACCCAGCCTCTTTATAAGCTGGAGTCACAGTGCTGCAGTCACATGCTCCTTGGGTTAGTGTAGGGAAAGGTAGCTGACTGCGTGAGGGACAGATTTGAGACATTTTAAGACCTGATCCTGCATCCTGAGATAGATTACTTTACTACTGCTGTCTGTGCTGTTGCTCTGAGGACAGATAGCAGAAATTAGAGATTTCAAATACCGCTGCT
>BLSH010481052.1:412097-422330 GCA_018402905.1 Glandirana rugosa
ATTTTTTTTTTTTTGTTTTGTTTGGGTACATTACGACCGGTATGTGATCTGTTTTTTAGCAAGTTTTTAGACAATAAACCTGTCAAGCAAGCAAATAGCAGCAAAAACTAACACTCAGTTTTTTAGATTCCTTTCCGAACCTTTTGAAACCGACTTACCTACTATTTAACTTTCCAATAACACAAAGAACGGACTTGTGAAACGTGACCCGAATACTGATCTCAACTCGTTTGTGGACCTGCAAGCCCAAGACGACCAGGCAGGCTTGAAGCCCTGTTTCAGGCCCAGGCCCAGGCCTGCCTTGGGCTTGCTAGTGTGCCTGTTGGTTCGTTGTCCGTGTGATCGTTCGGGTTCCGTCCGGACCCGGACCCGGACTTTGTCCCGAAGTTCGGACGGACCAGCAGAACCCGAACGTCCAGGTGTTTGCTCAACTCTAGTCATAAGCCCAGTGCAAAGTGTTCAGGCAAGAAACACAATAACCTTTCAATTTATCATCCATTCAGCCAAAGTTTTCCAAGCCTTTCCTTAGATTTTTTGACTCACAATCAAAAACGACGATAAACGAACGAACTGTCCAAATAACAGATTTTTGAACGATTTTTTGTCTAGTGTATGGCCAGCATTACATGGGTTTGTTTTGTTTTTTTTTTTTTACTGAAATAAAAGTCAGGCAGTGAAGAAGAAAAATATTAAAGCAACAGTACACAAAAAATCAAATAAGAACAAAATATAAGAAAAGCACAAAGAACACTAGATAAAATAAACTGTTCCAAATACACCCCAAAAACCCAAAAACGGTAAATAAATAAAGAAAAAAGTATATATTTTTTTCAAGCAAATTGCATATAAACAACTTAATGAAAAAAACTGAGAGTTTCCACTTCCACTTCATAGTTAGGCCAATGACAAAACCAGTAATTCTGCAGTAAAATCAATTACACTCAAAAGCCTTCCATTCATCCCTAATAGCAAGTCATAGCAAATATATTTTAGACAAATCTGGATTGATTACTATGTATTCCTGTACTTTACACATTGGTCTTTGCCTTCTTGAATAAGCCTGTTTATATAGTAATCACTGCTATACATTATATATCCAGTAAATATATATATATAAACTCACCGGCCACTTTATTAGGTACACCTGTTCAATTGCTTGGTAGCACAAATTGCTAATCAGCCAATCACATGGCAGCAACTCGATGCATTTAGGCAGTTAGACATAGTGAAGATGACTTGCTGAAGTTCAAACTGAGCATCAGAATGGGGAAGAAAGAAACATAGAAACATAGAAAGGGTATTTAAGTGACTTTGAACGTGGCATGGTTGTTGGTGCCAGACTGGCTGGTCTGAGTATTCCAAAAACTGCTGATTTACTGGTATTTTTACGCACAGCCATCTCTAGGATTTACAGAGAATGGTCTGAAAAAGAGAAAATATCCAGTGAGTGGAAGTTGTGTGGACGAAAATGCCTTGTTGATGCCAGGGGTCAGAGGAGAATGGGCAGAGATGATAGAAAGGCAACAGTAACTTAAATAACCACTCGTTACAACTAAGGTGTGCAGAATACCATCTCTGAACGCACAGCACATCGAACCTTGAAGCAGATGGGCTACAGCAGCAAAATACCACACTGAGTGCCACTCCTATCAGCTAAGAACAGGAAACTGAGGCTACAATTCACACAGGCTCACCATAATTGTACAATAGAAGACCAGAAAAATGCTGCAGCAAAGCTGTGATGCTATCATGTCAATATGGACCAAAATCTCTGAGAAATGTTTCCTTGTTGAATCTATGCCATGAAGAATGAGGGCAATTCTGAAGGCAAAAGGGGGTCCAACCCGGTACTAGCAAGGTGTACCTAATAAAGTGGCCGGTGAGTGTGTATATATAAACACCAGTATGATAGTATGGGGAACAGTACCTGCTCTTGACTTGGGTGGATTATGAAACCTCATTCACTCGGAGGAAGGAGCGTTGTGCTTCCAGCAGAGGTGCCTGCTCTGCTCTCCGCTCTGCTCTGCTCTCCGCTCTGCTCTCCTCTGCTCTCCGCTCTGCTCTGCTCTCCGCTCTGCTCTCCGCTCTCCGCTCTGCTCTCCGCTCTGCTCTCCTCTGCTCTCTGCTCTGCTCTCCGCTCTGCTCTCCGCTCTGCTCTCCGCTCTGCTCTGCTCTCTGCTCTGCTCTCTGCTCTGCTCTCCACTCTGCTCTCCACTCTCTGCTCTGCTCTGCCTCATTCATGTACTCATGTATGACTCTGCTCTGCCTTATTCAGCTGAATAATGAAAACATATTTGATGGAAAAAGTCACTGTTTGTTCTCTAATGAGCCGTCCTGTAGCAACCGTAAATAAAGGCATGCCACACCTTGGTAATCTTTACCAATAAAGCCCAGGGTTTATCTTGGTGGTGCTCAGCGTTGTAGCTACATGGAGACACAGGCACCTTTGTATCAATACCAACAATGCTCTCCAGAGTAAACTTTAAAATACACACAGTAGTTGACTGAAAAGAAGGCTGGTCAGACAGGATAATTTGGAGACAGATCAATGACAAAGTGAAAACATGTTGTGCTTTTCAAATTTCCCTGCACTGCAGCGCTGAAATGGGAACATATGCTATTATTACGATGGCGAACCATGACACATACAGTTTAGCTCCTGGGAATGCATGCATTAGTAACTCAACAAAACACTAAATTCTCATATAGGCTTTAACTTGTTAATGTAATTTAAATGTACTTTTATTAAAATAATCCCTTGTGTTCCTGCCATAAAGATTTCTGTTCAGGTTCTTCCTGTTATTGGATGACAACGCTTTATCCCTGTCTCCCAATTGTCCTCTTGCATTGTCACCCTGTCATATAGACTGCCAATGGAGACTACAAGTGGCTGTTTCAACACACATTTCACTGGCATGGTCCTGTGTTATAACCATCAGGACCAGTGGAGGCCCATTCAAATGGGGTGCAGGGGTGCCACCCCCCTAATCCATGTGCCCGGCCCCTAATCTACATGCCAGACACATGGATTCCAGTGGGGGTTTTTTTTTTAGAACCATGTGATTAGAGCCTGAGGCTCTAGTTGGCTTCAAAAAAAGGGAGGGCTTGGGGCACAGAGCAGTGCAGGACCGGTGAAGGACCAGCGGGCCGGCTGACCCACGAGGGGGGGGGGGTTTGGCTGGTGGATTGTTTGAAGCCCCCCAAAATATAGCAGCAGCTGTCACTGATCAGGACACCTACTCTAAAAAATTCAGTGCAGTCATGACAGGAACTGTCTGCAAAGGGGTTGCGAGAGATCAGCACTACTGAGAGTTGCATTTATGTATTGCAGTAATGAACTGTAAAATGCATATTAGGGTACAGGTAACAGGCTTTCTTATCCCATGCATTCAATTTTAGGCACTGCTCTTTGGTTTCCCATTGGAGTGTCATGTCTTCCCCCCCACAACTCCTGAGCCAAACACCTGACAACAGTTTCCATTTGGAGGTGTTATCTTAGATTGTTATATCTTCCCCCACCCTTCCCCTGTTTTGAGGGAGCTTTTCAACATAATCTATCAAGCTGTTTTTGATTTGCAAATTTTACAATGGGCATCGTCTCCTGAAGAAGTGGGATTATTGCCACGAAACGTGTTGTGGACAAAGGAACTACCCATCATTATGTTTTGTTAAAAATTGGGAACAGTGGAATTTGTATATGTATCATTATATGAATAATATGTTGAATGTAGGCCGATGCACGGTAGTGTTTACAAATCATCTTGCTATATTTATTCATGTAAAAGATTTATATCTATAGCTTGATAAATATTTTTATGCAAATGTTGACCCTCATTTAAAGTCCCATTGTTAGGAAAGAAAAGATTTGCCTGGTGAAGTCAGGCCATGTTCTGGACTTTTTTGCCGAGTTTTGCCGTTCACCAAATAGCCTTATTTAAGCTCCCTGCACCTGTCAGCAGGTGCTGTCTGTTCTACAGTGTCTGAGTACCTGTGAGCTTCAGCTCTCCTACCTGAAACCTGCTTCCTGTGTTGTTCCTGTGTACCGACCCGGCTTGCTCTGACCTGCTACCTATCTGCTTGCACCGACCCCGGCTATCCACGACCATCCGCTTGTCCGACCGTTCTGTACCTTGCCGCCAGCCTGTGAACGAACTCTGCTTGGACTTTGACTATTCTTCTGCCTGCCCCTTCTGTGCCTCTCTGATCCGCCAGTTGCCGACCCAGCCTGTACGACCACTCTTCTGTCTGCATGACCTTCTGGAGCCTAACATCACCACCAGTGACCATCCAGCCCTCGTGCCATCCCGCACTCTGGGACTTCCTGTCTACACTACCAGGGGCCCCAGAATTGGGTGTGTAAGAGTGGTTGTTCCCTGCTAAGACAGACTCCACCACCAGGATCGTGACACCCATGAAAAATGTTTCTAGTTCTTTTTATACGCAATACAATACACAATTAGATTACATGCCATAATTCTGTATAAATTATCCAAGGGTAAAAAGAAGATGACTCCCAATTCTCAATGCGTTTCGCAGCTTATTCTGCTTCTTTAGGAGAGGGGAGTCAATGAGGCAGCAATTTAGTGAATCAGAAAAAATCTAAGTACAACCATAATAGTATCTAAAATTAAACAATACAGCATAACATTCTTGTTTGTACAATAGCAGTGGTATACTGACCAGTCCAATCCAGAGATATCCAACATCGCCAGAACCAAACCACACCACCATATACAGAATACAGGATCGCCCACTAACCCTGGGGGTGAGTATGGGGGAGCACAAGAAGAAAGGAGAGCTAGCGAGAAGAGCATGAACACATGACTATACACATTAAACCATCCTCTCTCACTATAACTAATATTTGAGCACCATATTATGTGGGACATGTGCAATTTGTGTTACAATCATTAAATAAAAATATACATGAAAAAATGAAATTATCCTACCAAGAGCGCACTGGCATCTCCTTATATTTTTCCACTTGCTCAATACCAGTGTTTTAATGTCCCAACTCCCCACTCCTAACCAAATATATGCTCCAGGATCACTGCAAGAACAAACCAAAAAGCTCTTTCTATAAGAAACAAAAAATCCCCCCAAAGTTAGTTCCCAATTACAATTACCATTAAGATGACATGCATACCCTCCCTGCTGTCCCCTCAATCTCTTATACGCCCTACCAGGGACACCCTTGCTGTCCTCCTCCGTACAACGCATGACGTCATCCCGCTCTGGCGTCCTCACACCACACTGATGCATGATGACGTCACACACATGTGTGGTAGAGCGCGGCAATGGACTATATACAGCATCTCACAAGTGTAACTTGTCCTGTTAAACTGCTGTATGGTCTTGGTCAATGTGCTGCAGCTCAGTTTCAGGGTCTTGGCAATCGTCTTATAGCCTAGGCGTTATGTAGAGCAATTCTTTTTTTCAGATCCTCAGAGTTCTTTGCCATGAGGTGCCATGTTGAACTTCCAGTGACTAGAGAGTGAGAACGATAACATCAAATTTAACACACCTGCTCCCCATTCACACCTGAGACCTTGTAACACTAATGAGTCATATGACAACTGGGGAGGCAAAATTGCTAATTGGGCCCAATTTGCACATTTTCACTTAGGGGTGTACTCACTTTTGTTGCCAGCAGTTTAGACATTAATGGCTGTGTGTTCAGTTATTTTGAGGGGACAGCCAATTTACACTGTTATACAAGCTGTACACTCACTACTTTACATTGTAGCAAAGTGTAATTTCTTCAGTGTTGTCACATGAAAAGATATAATAAAATATTTACAAAAATGTGAGGGGTGTACTCACTTTTGTGAGATACTGTAGATTGTTGCGGTGCATAAAAGAGACAAAACCCATGCTACATAGTCTGCCACGCCACCTACAGTAGGGGGCCACTCAAACTGTAGTACATTGCTCATCTTAGGGATGCCACATACCCACCAAACAATGTGCCAGGGAGAATAAGGGGACCTGAAAGTCCAAGCCGGTGGTGACTATCCGCCCATTCCGGACATACCTAATATGGTAATTAAGCACAATAACACTGCAACATCTGTAGAATCACCGTAACAGATCATTCTCAAGGTAAAATCGGTCATCCAAAATCAATTTCACTGGAAGTTTGCTGACATACAAGTATGTACAGTACCTGGGATGTCTACTCAGTGTGTGATTGTACATGTTTATAGAGAGACCTTTGGTAGGATACATCTACTGAAAGTCAGACATTCCTGCTGAGATTTCGTATCCAGGACAGGCATACACATTCATGTGATCTATGTACAGTACTATGTTCTCTATGTACAGTACTATGTTCTATGTTCTATGAATGTCTACACGTTCATGGAATCTATCTACAGTAATATGTTCTACTCCCATCCCTATTATCATGTTACCACATTGTCTTACCCATCTTGTATCTAGGACAGGCCTACACTTTGAGGGGATCTGTCTACACTACAATGTTCTACTCCAAATCCTATTATTGGGGTACTCCTTGTCTTACCTATATTGTATCTAGGACAAGCCATGGAGAAGCTTCCAGAAGAATAGGAGGGGGGTTTGCAGGGGCTGCCTGGAGTATTGATGAGGGCCCCAGCTAATCTCTGGCCAAATATGCTGGCAGAGGGTGGGATCTCTTAAATTCTCATGGTCAGGCCAGCAGGTAGGCTGGCAGTGCCGGAAGATGTGTTGCTGGGCTCAGTAGCCACAGGAATGTAGCTGGACACTGGGACTATTTCTACACACCAACAGGGCCCGCGATCCCTGCCTGTAAAGCTTTATCTGACTGTTGCCTTTGTCAGATCAACTAACAGTGTGCCAGCTGGATCTATGATTTTTGCGCTGCAAGCAAGTGACGTGCTGGAGGAAGAGTAGTGTACATAGAGAGTGTATATAGTTGAAGTGTCCCTGAAGAGAATTTTGTTCCAGTCAAGTGGGCATTCCATAATAATCCCATGCCCATACAAGTTTAATACCCCTAAAAAAAATACAAAACAAAGTTTCTGGACTGTTTACCTGACTCAAGTGTGCCTGTGAAAATTCGATGTGCCTGGCTGTGCAGGGTGGGGGATCCGTATTCACCAGCGGCTCCCATGGGGGATGCGATACACGTTCACAGTAAGCTAAATAAAACAAGTATTTAGGTGGTGGCAGGATCATCTCCTGAACACAGCTGTTTTACCTACGCGGTGGACACCAGCATGTGAAAGGAGCCTATACATTACATTTTATTGCAGTATTTAAGGCAAATTACTATTTGTTAAATTCTAATTATTACACTTACAAAATAACCTACAAATATTTAACTAAATTTCCCTGCAAATAAGAGTGGAAGAAAACTCCCAAAGCAAGAAGCATAAAGACTGACAGCTAGTTACAGGAAATATTTGCTAAGAACAAAAGGCAGCTCCAAGAACAGATTGTCAGTAACAAGTGTACGCTGCACGTTGAGCTCCCCAGAATTAAAAAAGGGGCCAATCAACAAAATAAAAATCTAAAAAAAAAAATGTATGAAAACCCCAAAATACCACCCTTGAAACACATTTAAAAAAAGCAGTTTATTTGGAAAAAATGGCCTGTCAACATAAAATAATAAGCAATATAGCATGAAATAAATTAAACCCTAGGGTCCCTCTTACATTGATAGAGCGATCAGCAGGTCTGCCTACCCGTCCTTCAGGCAAACCCGATTGGAGGGGAGGACATGTGTCCAGGGACACCCACCGACATCCGATCCGATCCTGTCAGCTAAAATCCATTCCCCATCCATCTAGCGCAGGGTTTCTCAACCAGGGTTCCGTGGAACCCTAGGGTTCCGTGGAACCCTAGGGTTCCTCCAGAGGTTGCTAGGGGTTCCTCGAGCAATGGTCAGTTTCTACCTCTCAGATAAATACCCAATGATACTATTGATCTTTTTAGCCATCTGTAAGGGGGTAATTCTTCCCAATGAGCACAAGTGTAAGGAGCATTCTTCCCATTGACCATCACACTAATGTACCATGAGTTGTAGATTATTAATTTTTAGCAGGGGTTCCCCGAGACCGGAGAATAATTTCAAGGGTTCCTCAGTGTTGAAAAGGTTGAGAAAGGCTGATCTAGCGGATCAGATCAGATGACAGTTGGGTGAAAATGGACAGGCGATCCGATCCCATAGAGGAGAACGGGCTGTGTCCACGTCCGTTCTGAATCAGCGGAGCGGACAGGAACCTGGCATAGGCCTGCTCAGTGGGGATCAACGGCAAGATTCCCTGCTGAGCAGGCGGATCTGCTGGTGGGCTCCACCAGTGTGAAAGGGGCCTGAAATACCATTTACTGAAACTAAAGCATTTCATTTTAAGAGAAGCCTTGTAGTAAAAAAGAACACTCAGGTTGCAGAGGTAATGGCTACAAAGAAAAAGTTTGTTTGTTGTCACTTTGTAGGTGAGGGTAAAGAGAGGAATGTCTCTAATGGGAGTTAAAGGCTGTTTCTGAAGTACAGAGAAAATCTAATTAGTTTGATTAGAAATCAGAAATGTACTAGAGACAAAACATACAGGCTCGTGTTTTACTACAAGAACTAAGAGATCACAGATGACATAGCAGAGTAAAATTGACCAGCAGCACAACAATTTTCAATAGGAATTTTAGGCCCAAATTTAATAGAGAAAAAAAGTGAAAGCTTCGGTTCTACTACTGGAAGGATAGAGCAGTGTACCATTGTCCAACAGCATTATAATGTATATCAAGGAGAATTGTCCAAAGTGTATCAGAAACAAAGTGTTGATTTACTAACGGCAAACAGACTTTTGCAAGGGAATTTTTTCTTCACTTAGGGAATGTGGCATACATTCACTAGAGTACCCAATCACATGCCAGGAAAAAAAAAAGTATTTTGGATTCAGGATTGGATGAAGGAAGTCAGCATAGCTTCCCCTAATGCAGTGGTTCTCAACTCCTGTCCTCGGGACCCACCAACAGGCCAGATTTTAAGTATTACCTTGGGGAGATGCAGATTAGAATACTGCAATCACTGAGCAGCAAATTATATCACCTGTGATGTATTTCAGTTATACTGCAAACCTGACCTGTTAGTGGGTCCCAAGGACAGGGGTTGAGAACCACTGACCTAAGGCATTAACAAAGAATTTACTAAAAATGAAGAGCAGGAGGGGCGTGGCCTGAAGCAGCATGTGATCGGACGTGTTTTTCAGCAGCTCCGGATCTCCTCGGCATAATCCTTTGCAATCCTGCGTGCCTGTACCCTGTGAAGCCTCAATCCACCTCTGCCTGGTTGCTGTACGGCTTCCCCTGCTCTGTGAGGCGATAGTTGATGGGAAAGAGGAGAAAGAAGCAGCCTCCAGCCGCAATGAATATCACCACTCGTTCAGGCCTTGGGGGCCAAGATGGCCGCCGCTCCACCGCCCCGCTCCCCTCCTTGGCATCCACGCCGGAGCTGTTTGGAGAAGACCCTGAACTCCCCCCTTCTCTGCCTCCCTCCCCGGGAGCTGGGGCTCCGCAGGAGTTGCTGTCACAGACTTCTCCCAGCGATGAGGACATGGAGGAAGAACCTACCCTGATGGATGTACTAAAAACTATTAAGGTAAATCACTCTGACCTGATGTGGAAGGTAGCGGAGCTGAAATTAGACATTACTATTATGCGCCAGGACATGCATAAGATTCGGGACAGGGTCTCAGAGACTGAAAGGCGCATCAGTGATTTGGAGGATAATGTTAACCCCCTCCTGCCTGCAGTTAAAACGCATGGCGCTAAAATCAAGTCCCTGGAAGACAAGGCTGACGATTTGGAAATTCGTCTGAGGCGGAACAATTTGCGCCTTGTGGGATTGCCTGAGCGGGTGGAGGGTTCTGACCCAGTGTCATTCCTAGAGTGCTGGTTTATGCAGGAGTTCGGTAAGGATTGCTTGTCACAATGTTTTGTGCTGGAAAGAGCTCATAGAGTTCCTGGCAGGCCGTTCCCAGAAGGCAGCCCTCCCCGCACTATGGTGATCTGTCTGCTAAATTATCGGGACAGAGACTCCATATTGCGTGCGGCACGACAAAAGGGGAGTCTCAAGATTAACAACGCCACAGTATCCCTGTTTCCTGACTACTCGTCTGCTGTCCGGACCCAGCGTGCTAAATACCAGCATGTCAAGATGAAACTGAGGGAGAAAAACATACAGTACTCTATGCTATTTCCTTCTACACTGAGAGTGGTATATCAGGGGAGAGT
>BLSH010481052.1:429579-446841 GCA_018402905.1 Glandirana rugosa
TTGGAAAAGGGCGTCTAGGAAACTGTTAAGAAAACGAAAGGGGTACTGAGTCTTAGGTCTTTGTAGTCACGTCATGACCTACTTTCTACGTTCCCAGACAGTCCTCAGGTCTTTGAGTAACTGGAAAATATGTGTGTGTGTGTGTGTGATTAATGTTCGTTTGTTTAGTGTCCCCTCCTACCAATGGAAATTATTGGTAAGATTGGGGGAAACACAGTTGAACACACGTACAATAGTCCGGTTTAGTGGTCCCATACATTTGAAAACTAATTTGGCCTGATAACATGCACACAAGTTGACACAAAGGGGGTTAGAATGGTTATTAAAGGTAACCATCCTCCCCTGTGATTTGTTTGCTTGTAATTAGTGTGTGTGTGTGTGTGTATAAAAGGTCAATGAGTTTCTGGACTCCTGACAGACCCTTGCATCTTTCATCCAGTACTGCACTGATGTTTCTGGATTCTGAGTCATGGGGAAAGCAAAAGAATTGTCAAAGGATCTGCGGGAAAAGGTTGTTGAACTGTATAAAATAGGAAAGGGATATAAAAAGATATCCAAGGAATTGAGAATGCCAATCAGCAGTGTTCAAACTCTGATCAAGAAGTGGAAAATGAGGGACTCTGTTGAAATCAAACCGCGGTCAGGTAGACCAACTACAATTTCAGTTACAACTGCCAGGAAAATTGTTCAGGATGCACAGAAAATCCCACAAATAACTTCAGGTGAAATACAGGACTCTCTGAAAACATGTGGTGTGGCTGTTTCAAGATGCACAATAAGGAGGCACTTGAAGAAAGATGGGCTGCATTGTCGAGTCGCCAGAAGAAAGCCATTACTACGCAAATGCCACAAAATATCCCACTTACAATATGCCAAACAGCACAGAGACAAGCCTCAAACCTTCTGGCACAAAGTCACTTGGAGTGATGAGACCAAAATTGAGCTTTTTGGCCACAACCATAAACTCTACATTTGGAAAGAGTCAACAAGGCCTGTGAAACACGGTGGTGGATCGCTGATGTTTTGGGAAAGTGTGAGCTACAAAGGCACAGGGGATATGGTCAAAATTGGTGGCAAGATGAATGCAGTATGTTATCAAAAAATACTGGAGGAACATTTGCATTCATCGGCCAGGAAGCTGCGCATGGGACATACTTGGACATTCCAACATGACAATGATCCAAAACACAAGGCCAAGTCGACCTGTCATTGGCTACAGCAGAATAAAGTGAAGGTTCTGCAGGGGACATCTCAGTCTCCTGACCTCAATATCATTGAGCCACTCTGGGGAGATCCCAAATGTGCAGTTTATGCAAGACAGCCCAAGAATTTCCAGGAACTGGAGGCTTTTTGCCAAGAGGAATGGACAGCTTTACCATCTGAGAAGATAAAGAGACTCATCCACAAATACCACAAAAGACTTCAAGCTGTCATTGATGTTAAAGGGGGCAATACACATTAAGAACTGGGGTATGTAAACTTTTGATCAGGGTAATTTGGGTAGTTTCTGTTGTCATTATGATTTAAAAAGAGTAAACACAGTTGATTGATAATAAATGGCTTCAGCGAAACACTAACCATGAGTGAAAGAAATGTTTTTGTGTTCTCATTCATATTCTCTGAAAAATGGCCAAGAAATCATAAATTCTGCCAGGGTATGTAAATTTATGAGCACAACTGTATATATATATATATATATATATATATATATTTAAATATATATATTACATATATTTTTTGTAAATCTAAATGACATTGTACAATCAGAGTGTATAGTATATGGCCGGTTTTACACGTCATCTCAGACATACAGGTGCACAATTAATAATAAAATAAAAAACTGTAATGAAAGCAATATTAGAGAATTTCCTTTGCCTAGCTAACTCTCGTGTTACTATTTTCCTTTATCCTTGAAATAAGTATGCATACCATGAAAGTCAAAACTTCTGATCTGCCTGCATGTTCAAAGGTTTGAGATTCGGGAAATACTGGGCCCAGAGGATCAGCATGTCAGACAGTGAATTAATATAGAATGGGAGGTCAGCAAACCCTGCCTTTTGAACAGTTCCTATGCTCAGCGGCTTCACTTTTGATTAGGTTATCAAAGTGCGCCATCTGCTGGCTGAACTACATCAATGCATGCTAAATCTGTTTCATCAGACCAATACCTTGTTTTTCATCATGCTGGAAAAATCAGTAGTGTGCTGAAACCTGTAGCAAATAATGGGATAACCATTTCCATTTTTCCAACCACAATAAAATGCTGGAAGCTGGAATCCTATTAATCTAAGAAATAGCACAACAATATTTATGTATTGTAACATCTCCTAGATTGTAAGCTCTAACGAGCAGGGCCCTCTGATTCCTCCTGTATTGAATTGTATTGTAACTGCATAGCTTCCAACTGTCCCTGATTTTGAGGAACTGTCCCTGATTTGGAACAAAGTCCCTCTGTCCCTCTTTCCTCCTCATTTGTTCCTCATTTTGGTCTGATCCATATAGTTGTATATCCACTTCAGCCCAGGAAGGATTTCCCAAGTTAGGACCAGAGCACTTTTTGCGATTTGGCACTGCGTCGCTTTAACTGACAATTGCGTGGTCGTGCAACGTTGTACCCAAACAAAATTTGCGTCCTTTTTTTCCCACAAATAGAGCTTTCTTTTGCTGGTATTTGATCGCCTCTGCGTCATTTCTGATCACCGCTATAAACAAAAGAAAAGCGACAATTTTGAAAAAAAAACTGTTTTTCTTACTTTTTGATAAAAAAAACAAATCCAAAAAAATAAAAATAAAAAAAAAACATTTTTTTCATCGGTTTTGGCCAATTTATAATTTTCATCTTATTTTTGGTAAAAAAAATTGCAATCGGCGTTTATTGATTGGTTTGCGCAAAAGTGGCCGCGTTTACGGATGATGAGAATTCATTTATGGGGTTTTTATTTATTTTTTTATTTTTTACTAGTAATGGCAGCGATCTGCGATTTTTAGCGGGACTGCGATATTGCGGCGGACATGTCGGACCATTTTGACACTTTTTTGGGACCATTGACATTTATACAGCGATCAGAAATTTAAATATCCACTGATTACTGTATAAATGTCACTGGCATTGAAGGGGTTAACCTGCAGGGGGTGATCCAGGGGTTAACTGTGTTCCCTAGGTGTGTTCTAACTGTGGGGGGGCTGGGCTACCATTGGCATAAGAGATCTAACTGATCCCAGTGACAGGGATCAGTAGATCTCCTATGCCCCCACTAACAGAGCTGGGAACCGCTGTGTTTACATTGGCGGTTCCCCGTTCTTTTGCTGTGGCCGCTCATCGCGGCTCGTCAGTGGACATCGGGTCCGAGCCGCGGGCACACTCCTCAAGAGTACGGCGGGCACGCGCCCCCTAGCGGCCACTCGCAGATAGCCGCTTATTTACAGTGATTTGCGGGACACGTTCACACTGCCGCCGTGAATATACGGTAGGCAGTGTGGAAATGGATATACAATGCACTATTTATCTTTCAAAAAGTGTTTCCCAGTGCTAAACCTTTCATCCAGTTTCTACATTTCTGCATTTGTAAATGTAAAAAACTTGTGGGTTTAACTAATCATTTTCTTGTATAATTCTCCGTTAATGGGGCGTGACAGGGGGTGTGTCCAATGCCTACATACTTTTGCTAATAGGTGTCCCTCATTCCCATTTCAAAAAGTTGGGGGTATGTAACTGCCCTAATGTTCTAAAGTTCTGCGCAAACTGTTGGCGCTATATGAATCCTGTATTATAATAATAATATTGTTGGTAAATGTTCTTCTATGTACTTTACAACATATACATTCCCATATTTCCCAACGTTTTGAGATGGGAAGGAAGGACGCCTATTGGTGAAAGTATATAGGCATAGGACACACACCCTGTCACACCCCCTAAATGAGAATTGTACAAAAAATATGATTAATTAAACAACTATTCCTTTATATTGGCTTTTAACATTTCCAAATGCAGCAATTTAGAAATTGGATGAAAGGTTTAGCCCTGGGAAACACTTTTTGAAAGATTAAAAATGTATTTTATATATAACTATATAGATCCGACCAAAATGAGGGACAAATGAGAAGGAAAGAGGGACAGAGGGACATTGTTCCAAATCAGGGGCAGTTCCTCAAAATCAGGGACAGTTGGGATCTATACATTCTTGTTGGTGTGTTCTATCAAAAACCAAATATCAATGGAAATGCATTCCTTAACCACTTGCCGTCCGCCAACCGCAGGTTGACGGCGACAAAGTGGTGCGATATCGCAAATCGCCGTCATCTGACGGCGGCTGCGAGATCGTGCACTGTGAGCGCGCGCGCTGCCGAAGGCGCGCCCACTGTGTTCGGGGAGGGCCAGGGAGCGGGTGCAGCGGCCTCGATCGCCGCCGGCTACCCGCCAGGCCCCCCCCCCCGGAGTGAAAGAACGGAGGTCCGTGTAAGTAAACACGGACCTCCGTTCTGTGAAGGGGGAAGGGCTGTGATCACAGCCTTCCTCTACACGGAAGCTGTGATCATTTCCCTTCCCCTGCTAGGGCAGTCCCCCCACAGTTAGAACACGCCCAGGGAACACAGTTAACCCTTAGAGCGCGCCCTGCAGGTTAACCCCTTCACTGCCAATGGCATTTACACAGTAATCAGTGCATGTTTATAGCACTCATCGCTGTATAAATGCCAATGGTCCCAAAAAAGTGTCAAAATGGTCCGACATGTCCGCTGAAATATCGCAGTACCGCTAAAAATCACAGATCACCGCCATTACTATTAGAAAATAAAAAAAAATAAAAACCCCAAAAATGAATTCTCATCATCCGTAAACGCGGCCACTTTTGCGCAAACCAATCAATAAACGCCGATTGTGATTTTTTTTTATCGCAAATATGAGGAAGAATATAAATCGGCCAAAAACGGTGAAAAAAAATTTTTTTATATTTTTTTTTGGATTTGTATTTTAGCAAAAAGTAAGAAATTTGGGTTTTTTTGCAAAATTGTCGCTCTTCTTTTGTTTATAGCAGCGATCAGAAATGACGCAGAGGTGATCAAATACCACCAAAAGAAAGCTCTGTTTGTGGGAAAAAAAGGACACAAATTTTGTTTGGGTACAACGTCGCACGACCGCGCAATTGTCAGTTAAAGCGGCGCAGCGCCGAATCACAAAAAGGGCTCTGGTCCTAAAGTGGGAAATCCTTCCGGGGCTGAAGTGGTTAATCAAATACCAAAATGTCTTCCTTACAGATAGTGTAGCTGCAGCTGAAACAATGTCTAATTGTATACAGGTCTTGCTTTTAATAAATATAGTATTGCTGCTTTTTTTGTAGTTGTAATGAAATCAGTTGTATAATCTTCATTTTTGCAATGTCATATTGTGTATATTATACATGTTGAATGATTCCCGATTTCTAAAAATAAACCAGTAATAGAGGTTTCCTTTTTCACCATCAGGAAGTGTAAATTAATGGCTCCGTTCTTCTATACAATGACTGTTCAGGGGCTTTTCTGGGTGGGTCAGCATTTTCCCCATGACCTCAATTAACAAGCTGACCTGTCTGGACTGACTTTTCCTGTATCCCTAAGTATAAACCTGACCTGACCTCAGAACCTCTTCACTTCACTTTATGGGTGAATTTCCTGAAAGCAGGACTGATGAAGAGCTATGATGGCCCTATGGGTAGAGGTGAGTGATTTAAAAAAAAAATTCAGTTCACCTTTTATCTCCAAGAATGACAATTCAGCTGATCAAGAATTGTGATGAGTAAATACACTTTGATTTACAGATCACTCATCAAACTCAACATGAATTCTGGAACTGCAAACTTTAAAATGCATCACATTTAAGTCAATGTTGGAGAGAGGGGGGTCCAAATGTTGAAAATCAATTCTACCCATTTTCAAGGCTAATGTGTAGGTTTGTTAAACAAGATATGGGGAGTTGGGTGCTACCATGGGAGACATGTATTAATGCAAACAAAATTTTAAATAATATTATGTGGTGGGGAGGGGGACTCCTGTTTTATGTGATTTCAAGGGCAACGTGTCCAAAACCCCAACTCTAAACATTCGTGCTTTTATGTATGCACTGTAACAGAAAAGTATGCGTCTCACTGACTGTGCCATGACACCATATTCTAGCATCACATAATCTGCATGTGTAATGTGTTTTTTTAATTTCTACATTATTATTTGGCTTATATATAGCATCAGCAACCCAATCTATTGCATTATTACTTGAAAAAACGTTTAAAGTCATTTTTGCTGCAACACCCAACTGGCTATGATATCCACCCTTTGGCTTCTGTCCAGGGCTTTTTTTCTCAGATAATAGGTGCAAGTACTCCCCCCTTCCAAATCACGCCTTGTCTCTGCCCCTATCCACCTCAGAGCACCCTCCCTTGGTTCCTCCTACCCACTTCCTAGTGCTGACCCTTTTACAGATTACAGAACCAAGTAAGCTAAGAGCCAAGTAATTTGTAAATTTGTTAATGATAACAAGAAAAACAGTAAAATAGACCCCCTTCAGGCAGCAACAATAGACCCCCTGAAACAAAATACCTTCTTAGCAACAATAGATCCATCCCAGCAACAACAGATCTCCCAGAAGCCAGTATCAGTAGACTGCAGTAGCCAGCAACTATAGACTCCTTCCTCGACAGTAGATCCCTCTCTGCAACAAATGACCCCTCAGCAAAAACAGATCCCCCCACCAACAACAATAGATCTCCCAGCAGCCAGCATTAATAGACTCTCCAGCACACCCCAGCACCCCTTACCATTACATGGATTTAGTGCTGGAGGTGCCAGAACTGCGTTCCCCTGCATTCCCAATGGACCTAATGGAAAAATATAAGTATTTCTGAATCCCCATCTGGATCTGCCCACACAGCAACATAAATCCTCGCTCACCGCCTTGTCTGTATGAAGGAAGGAGCTTAACTACACTGAGGATGGAATATTTGTATCAACTCTCCAGCCTCAGTGTACCTCCACACTACAAATGTTGGTGCTTGCCCCAAATTCACATACCTGTCTTTAAGAATTTCCCAGTGTGTGGCACTTTGACAGAGCCAGAGCATCAACATAGGACAGTAAAGACAGCACAAGATGTTAATGCTGGCAGGCCACAGTGGTTTTTGCGTAATGGGTCAAGCCAGCAGCAGAAGAAGCCAGGAATAGTGTCAGGATCTGGTATTGGTGGCAGGCCAGTAGCAATTACAGGGTCTGGTAACAGAAGGGGTAGCCAGGATTTTTGCCTACAATTCAGGGACAGTATGCAGTGCTGTTAATGTGAATCTGTCCCTCTAGTGTCGGCTTGGACTCCATGTTTCATTTCTTAATGACAGGACCATGAGCAGAGCAAAGCATCGTGGGATGTGTAGTTCAGAATGCTAGGGTTTCAGTTTCAGCAGGACTTGCCTGAACTACAACCACCAGATTGCTATGAGAGAAGAACATACCGCTGGGAGAGAATATAAAGTAGCTGGTTGAGGCCTAGATCGCTCTCTTGGGACCCTGGCCTGGATCTGTCAAAAGGAACTCTGTGCCAGTGCAAGTTGCGGGCGAGTCGCGGCCTGCATAGCAGGGAGTTATCAAGTAGCATCCAGAGGGACACCTGCGGACAGCATCGGTTCCTATCTGCAGTGGTCTGGAGGCTGTTACTGAACCCTCCACGCTACCTGTACTTCAGATCCGGGTGGGCCGAGGTGCAGTGTGACAGAGGTTGCACGCCATTCCCTGAGCCAGGACCCAGATGTAGATCCTGATAAAGAACCATCACCATCTGCATCAATACCAGCGACTTCAGTTACACTGTCAGTGAGTGGGAACCTGCCCATTTAGTCCCATAGACACCATTGTCTCTGTCCACATTTCTGATACTTTGTAGTGCTACTGGAGGCAAGTTAATTTAATCCCATAGATACTGTATGCAGACACCGGTGCTTTTGCTCACACCCCTATCATCCGTAGTCCTATTGGATACAATACCATTGAACCTACATATATGGTGACCAATTGTGCTTAGGATATAAAGGAAAAGTCTGCATCCTCTATGGGTTAATTGGATACCAGCTAAAGTTGTTCTGGCCTATCATGGTAGATATTACATCCACCATACTTTAAGTGCTAGCTGAAGATCTTCCGGATTCTGTGGAGTTACCATTAATCCCTTTTATCCTCTCCTCATCTTCACAAGTGACTAGTGATGTTTAACATAAGGGGGTCTGTTCTCATTTATCTGGAACTCTGCTTAAAGGAGCCAGCCAAATTAAACACAACAGTTTAATGAATATTTTGTCAGTTATTTTGATGTTAACCACTTAAAGACCGAGCCTCTTTTTGAGATTCAGTGTTTACAAGTTAAAATCTTTTTTTTTTGCTACAAAATTACTTAAGTGCCTGTGGGCTGAGGAGACAGAAAGGAGTGGCCTGACATAGTCCATGTAGTGCCAGTCCTCTACCTTTCTGCTGCCTGTTCACATAGGTTTCAGTGACCAAATAGGGTGGGATAGTACTGTGTTTCCTTGCATTCTATCTTGCTAACGGAAATCCCTGGATTGCATAATTACATTTCATACTAGTGCTTTATTGTCTTCTGATAAGATATCTTTATGACATACAGTTTTATGTTATGCACTTTCATGTGTCACTTTTGCAACAGTAAACAAACTTAAACTGCTTCACTGGTATTGTGTAAGTTTCTTGCTATTGGTGTCAATGGGTAAAAATGACTGAAGCCAGGGTGTCAAAGCTGTCGGAGGACTTGCAGAGCTGGGGCAACCAATGGGGTACAGATTCTACCAGTGGCGTTCATGAGGGTAGCGCTACAGTAGAAATAGATGTTAATGGTGGAAGGGCAGCAGCCATGGCAGGTGATGGTAATACTGTAATGTATTCATTAGCATCATTTGCAGGGGTCTGGAACTCATTGCTGGTTCAGAACTGGTTAATTTCAGTAAAGGTGAGCTGGCCAACTGTGTTAGGGGACAGGTGAATAATTTTTCCTATCACAAGTCTGCCTTTTGTGTTAAATGCTTTTTCTGAGAGGACACTGGCCACAGGGCAGTAGCTCATTTGCATACTAGGAAAGCTGCAACCTGCGATCCAATCTGGACACTCAAAAGTCCAGTTGGCTGTAGCTTTTAAGGGTGTTTGCATCTGCCCTTGACTCTTATATAATCGGAGATCATATGGTTTGCACATTCCCTGCGGCTTCTGCCAGCAGCCACACCTGGCTGATGTATTGAACATAAGGGTGTTTCAAATCCTCGCTGAAGCAGCCACCTCAACCGCTGCTCCTGCTTCACCGACCTGTGGACCTGAGACAGGTTGGACATGAAAAGAGGATCCTATTACTCCTTGGAAAGCAGATACTCCACAACACCTCTTCCAACTGGTGCATTTTTAACTTCCTCTATGATGGCAGGTTTTGGTCACCTCCGTAGGTATGTGCAGCCTATTGCATTAGGATGTGCACCCCAAATGTATTAAAACATAGACAGTGTTAGTAGGGCAGTAGATGATGTCAGTAGAGCAGTGGACTTATCAGTAGGGCAGAGGTTGGTGTCTGTAGGGCAGTGGACGGTGTCAGTAGTTTTTAATTTTTTTATTATTTTGTACAATTTTTTTAGGAGCCCTGTTGGGGGCTTTGGTGAAATATCAGCAGGGAAAATCTGCGCCGCTCAGGTGATTAGGGTGTGCCTAGGCACACCCAGCACACCCCCTGTGCACGCCTATGGTCACTTCTTACATGCATCCCAAACCAAGAGCTAGGTGAAAAAAAAAATTGGATCCCCAGAGCCTGTCCTTGTCCTGTACATGCACAAATATTTTTTATGGCCCAATGCTGCACGTGTAGCCACCACAGCATGGCCAACATGGAACTCCAGTTTGTAGGCATATCACATATCAGGCATTTAGCAGGTAGCTTGTGTTGATGCAAAATTTTAGCCAGGCAAACCCTCTTCTGGCCTGCTGCAGCACATTGTAGAAGCCAGAGTACCTAATAATAAAACAGACACACCAACAGATTGAAGATTTATGCCAGACAAGGCACATATGAGAACTTTCCCTGCCAAAGGGCAGACAGCAGGTTGGTGCTTTTATCACACGCAACCATTCCTGGCAGAATTAGGTTTCAGATCAGCCACCTCTTGGCCTTCCCTTAAAGCATTGACAGAATCTTTGCCCCAGCGTGGCTTCTGCCCCCAGGCATACCAGCTGCAAAACAGCATTTTGTCTGTGCTGTTGCAAAGGCTCTTGGTAGCATGGGAGGGACTGGTGTTATTGACGAGTCACCAGATGAGGCCATTGTAAGAGGAGGTTGCAGAATACAGGCGGCACCACCAGTGGTCTGCCCCATCTTACATTCTCACCAGCCATCAGTATATTTAAACAGTGCACCGTAAAAGAGATATTATGTCCCTGCCCATACTTGCTAGACCACAGGTCTGTAGTCATGTGGACACTACCCTATCATATATGTGCTTTTCCCACCAAGCTTTGTGGTGAACAGTCATGTGTCTGTATACTTAACACACTTATAATTTGCTGCAGGCAGAGGCCTCAGACCACTATGGTGCTGTTGACAGAAGATGTGTTAAAATAGACCCAGACTGATGATCTATGGGTAGTGGACCAGGTGATAGCACTGGCCTGCACTCACGGAGTAGTGCCTTTCTGTGGAATAGTGAGGCTGCGCCTTTCACTCCTCTGCAGGCTACCGCTAAACAATATGATCTTGTGCCTCTACCTCACTTTCTTCCTCTACAATCTCTGCCACCCAGGTAAGGTCTGCGATCTCATCATCCCCACCCTACTCATCACTTGAACCCACTTGGCAGTAAGCTGCAGAAACATCTACATCATTTGTCCCCTTCCTGTTGAGCCTGTTGGCTCAGGGGGGCAGGAAATGTAAATTTTGGACTGAATATTCATCAACATTTATCAAGAGGGCAATCAGACATTAAAGTGGATGTAAACCCTCACATATACCCAGTGAAGTGAACAGCCTCAGAAGGTACATATGGATGAAACAAATCTCCCTATATAAGTTTTGCATGTATATCTGCTGTCTTCATCTTTATATACTGTTTAGAAAGTGCACACCCTGTTAGAGTTTTCACTTCCTCATTCATCTGTAGGAGTGGATTATTGCTATACACTATGAGACACTGTGAGACAGCTGATTGGAGGAAAGGCACACACCCCTTCCCCACACATGCAGAGGTTGCCTGCAGATAGTTTATCCGTGTGCTAAATTATTTATTGCAACCTCTCCCGACACACACTTCAGGCTCCCATCTCGGAGATCTTGTCAAATGTTATCAGGCTGATAACAGAAAAATGGAGCAGGACAAAGCTTTGGGACATAGTGCTTTGAAGAAAGATAAAAAAAACACTGCAGATATATGTGCCCAGCTCATAAGATAAGATAAGATAAGATAAGATAAGATAAACCTTTATTCGTCCCACAGTGGGGAAATTTCTTTGTTACAGCAGCATTAAAAAATAAAAACTAAATGCTAAATGCAAATATATAGACAATAGACATACTATAGTATACAAGTATATACACAACACAATGTATAATGTAATATCATATTTCATGAATTGGGTTTACATCCACTTTAAGGTGAAACTGCGGTCCAAAATATGGACACATATTACATATTCCTAAAGTCTATCCATAGCCAAAACCTTTTCCCATTTGGTAGAGTAGCAATGGATAGAACCCCTGTCAGGACTTTCTGCTGTTTCCTTCTAAGTTGATTCACCTTCTCTATCTGTCTGGCAAGAAAGTGACGGAAACTCCAAAAGGTTATTTTTGCCACAGAACAAGAAGTGAGGGGAAATCTTCAAGTGGGGGTGCCTGTTACGATGGTAATTATCTAAGAGGGGAATACCCCTCTTAGACAGTTACTACCTATAGAGATTTTCTCTCACTTCCCGTTGTTTCTCTGGGATGGAAAGTGAAAGGAAATATCTTGAACAGGACTCAAAATAAACTGACATGGATTTTAAACCTTTTCTACTCTACCCAACTCTATTGGCTAAGCATACACTTTAACAATGCAGAAGTTCATCCTCATATTTCACAGGAGATGCACTGGTAACACAAGTGATTCTCTCAGTAGCTCAGGTCACCCTGATTCCCCTCCTGTCTGCTCCGTCTTTACATTAGAGATGGGAAGGCTGCCGAGTCAATGCTGGGATGGTGGAGCAGAGTGAGCTGAGCTGCCTAAGAGAATGACTTGAGTGATTTTAATCCAACACCACGCTTATCATTTTTCTAATGCCACAATAGTCTGTTCTATTATCTAATTTGACCTCAGTGTTGAAGATCCCTCAAAGTTACTTTTTGAACTTTTCAGAGCACTATAGATAGCCCAATTGATATTTGATAAAAATCACAACTTGTGGGTATCATAGATCTATAGGGAATTTTTTTTTGGTGTTCACGTCTCCTGGAAAAGCACTAGAAATGTGTCTAAGATACTGTAGGTCAGCTCATTCCAGATTTCCACCTGACCCTCTCAGCCTTACAGGGAATGGTAAATTTGAATATCTAGGATCACTTTCAACAGCATATTTTTAGCACTGGTATTAACAGGGCTGGTGCAAGAAGTTTTGACACCCTAGGCGAAACCTCATTTTGCCGCCCCCCGTTGGCTCTGCCCCTGACTCCACCCAGTTTGCCCTGTCCATGTATACGATGGAGGTGGCGGAGGTGGAGATTTTTGCAGCGCCTCTTTACCCATTTCTTTAGCCGTGGTCCACAGGCCTGCACCTGTGCCTCTGGACCCGGCCTAAAGACAAATAATGGCAGCACCAGCTTGCTTCCTCATGCCAGCAATGGTCCGCAGGTATATGGAAAGGCTGGGGTAGTATATGGACAGGCTGGGGTAGTATATGGACAGGGGCTGGGCGCCCTGGGCGACAGTGCACCCTAGGCGGCTTCCTACTCCGTCTAGTGGTAGAGCCGGCCCTGGGTATTAATATTAGGGCTAGATAAGGGAGCCTCTGAACTTTTGCCTAGTAACCTTTAAATTACGTGTAGAATGACACTGAGCTGTAAAGAATTACATAAAACGTGCACCTGGTAATATTAATTGCTCTATCATTGCACGCAATGCGTCTTGGCCTGTGTTTATTGCATTGTATCCATGGACATCATATGTGGGAAATCTATATGCTGCAGGATGTATAATATCCTTTTGGATTCGCCAAGGTATTTTGTCTTAAAAATAAAACAAAGCCTTGCCAAAAAAAATATTAATCTATAAAAAAAATGACCAACCTACATGATCTGAAAGAGCCCCACCTGTTCCTTTCCTTTAATACCGTTATTCCACATTTGGCCCACTTCCCAAGCAACAGTAGTCAGGAGGAAATAAAGTGGAAGGTGTCCTGCACTGACCTAATTATACAAGGTTAAAAGTCACAAATGACAATAGGAATAATAGGTGATCGAGGAAAATGTGACAAATATGTTTACACAAAGGAAGAGTGCAATGTAATTGTTATCATGGCAAAATATGGGATCTCATGGTTACTGTAAAAAAAAAAAAAAAAAAATCTGTAAAAAGCGTCTTCCTGTTTTGCTGTAGAATATAACTGAGAAGTCCCACATGGTCTTCTCCTCTATGTCTCCTGATGGACCGCATTGCACCTGTGCTGGGATACTGTATCACAAAATTCATTGACAAGTGGATTGTTTACATCGTACAGTGTTGTCTTCCGCTTAAAGCTATTTTTGAACAATTTTTATTTTAGGATGTCCTGGATGTAATGCTAGACTAAAAAGCCTGATTGAAATGACATAGATCACTGTTTCCTTTTATAAAGGATGTTCGCGTCTTATCTGTCAGCTCCAGGGCAGGCTGAGGACAGAAGACAAGGAAGCCATGCAGGTGGTCCTCACAGGCGCTTTCAAAGCTAGAAGATGTGTCTGTTTTTGTAAATGTCATAATAAATCATGTTTATTACTATATATAGGATTACACTGTGCCCCTTACAGCACTTCTTGAAGTTAGTGAAATACTTCTTAAAATATTTTTTGCATTTGAGAAGAAAGTGCTGAAGTCAGTGGTTTCACACTTTATTTACAACAGGTCTGCAAAACATGCAAAACAGAATTTAAAAAATAAAGGCGCTAAAGTGGCATTAAACCCAAAAATTGAAATGCATTATATTTAATCTTAACCAAAATGTTGTATTTCATCTTATCAGTTATTAGATGCATTAGGTTTCTTTTTTAGACTTTTTCCCTTTATTTTGGTATTTATATTGGTGATCCAGACAGTAATTTTCAACTTCCTTTAACAGACTGAAGTGTCCAACAAAAGTGGCATTTAGAGGGTTGAGACCAAACATTTAACCTCCCTGGCGGTATGACTGAGTCTGGATTTATTGCTGAAAGCGGTACAATTATTTTGCATGAAAATTTGGCGTTTTATATTGTAGGCCTGTAATTCTTAGGAATAACTCACTTAAATCTGTCCAAACAAGAGTCTAGTAGACATCCCGGGTATGAAAAAGTTTGAAAAATGAAATCATAAATTATAATATAATAAATAACTAAAAATAATTATCAAAAATAATAATATAATAGTAATACAATTTATTCAATAATGAAATCAAACCAAAAACGCAGAAATTTGCTCAGTTGCAGAATTGTCGCTGTCGTCACTTTCAGTGTCTGATGATAAATTTCCCCAAAAATCAGTATCACTCAATTCTGCAAATGATTCTTATTTACTATCGGTGTTTTCTAGCTGATCAAAAACCACTTTTGACGTAAAGGGACACTTTTTGGTTGCCATGGACATTCTCATGTTTCCAGGCAGAAAGAATGACATTTATTATATAAAAGTGCATGCAGAGCACTGGGCAAACCACTAGGGACAAAGGGGATGTGAAATGATTTCATACAGTAATGTAATCTATAAGATTACAGTGTACTGTATGTGCTGTGTGTGTTTCACTTTTTGAATTTCCCGCCGGTCTCCGCCCCCGTGCGACGCGACGCTCGCAGGGAACGGAGCCCGGCACACAGAGGCATCGGAGCGGCGGACACAGCCCGCAGACACGGCGGGGGACATCGCTGGATCCAGGGGACAAGGTAAGTAACATTGCCTGGATCCAGCGATGCAAGCCCGAGTGTGGCTCGGGGTTACCGCTCTTGGTACTGAAAATCCACCCCGAGCCACACTCGGGATTACCGCCAGGGAGGTTAAGCCTCGTACACACGGTGCGATGGTCGTACGAAAACGGTTGTACAACAGCTTGTTGTACGATCATCCAACCGTTAGTTCGCACGATTAGGACAGCCGATCGTACAACAGAAGTTGGATGAGCAGACTAGAAAACTTTTCTTGTACAACCACCAGTCGTACGACTGTTATACCGTGTGTACAACAAGTTGTACCTGCAAAACACGCATGCTCAGAAGTCAGGAACGCCCGGAAGTGTCCGTTCGTGTAAACCTACATTCCTAATTCACAGATCACATTCACCTGAAATTCCTCTTTATACACTCGTAACACGTCACCACGTTCGGCTTGGTCGTACGATCGCTTAGTGCATGTCAGTATGCGAGACACAACAGCCAACATACGATTTTGGACGTCCGGGCGTACGATCGTCGCATCCTGTGTACGAGGCTTTACAGGGGTGTTACACTGGATTACACTGTGCCCCTTGGAGCAGTTCTTGAAGTTAGTGAAATACTTCTTAAAATATTTTTTGCATTTGAGAAGGAAGTGCTGAAGTCAGTGTATTAACACTTTATTTACAACAGGTCTGCAAAAAATGGAAAACAGAATTTAAAAAAGTGTCCAACAAAAGTGGCATTTAGAGGGTTGAGACAAAACATTTAAGCCTCGTACACACGGTGCGATGGTCGTATGAAAACGGTTGTACAACAGCTTGTTGTACGATCATCCAACCGTTAGTACGCACGATTAGGACAGCCGATCGTACAACAGAAGTTGGATGAGCAGACTAGAAAACTTTTGTTGTACAACCACCAGTCGTACGACTGTTATACCGTGTGTACAACAAGTTGTACCTGCAAAACACGCATGCTCAGAAGTCAGGAACGCCTGGAAGTGTCCGTTCGTGTAAACCTACGTTCCTAATTCACAAATCACATTCACCTGAACTTCCTCTTTATATGCTCATAGCACGTCATCAGGTTCGGCTTTGTTGAACGATTACTTGACTCATGTCATTACGCTAGACACAACAGCCAACATACGATTTTGGACGTCCGGGCGTACGATCGTCGCATCCTGTGTACTAGGCTTTACAGGGGTGTATACAATGGTCAGCTTTTTTTTTCTTTATGTAAAACCTTTATTCTAAAAGGAAAAAAATGTTGCTGTAACTGCTTATAAAGTGTTAGCTGCAGTTTGGCAGGAGTTTTTTTCCCTTTAATTTGTTTGTTAAGTCCATCTAAATCTGCTAGTGTATCTTATACTTTCCTTTAAAAGATTGACAATGCTGCTGTCCAAAGGTGTCTCTGTTGCTCTTCCATCTAGAGTGAAGATACCCTAAGACAGGAAGTGTGTTAATGGCCATTTGCCATACAAAATAAAAGAATTCAACCTACAAAACTAAAACAAATGCAGCCGAAACACTTAACATGGCATTAAACTCATGACCAAAAATGTCATATATTGTCACTTACATATACACTATATTGCTAAAAGTATTGGAATGCCTCCCTTTACACACATGTGAACTTTAACCACTTGCTTACTGGGCACTTAAACCCCCCTCCTGCCCAGACCAATTTTCTGCTTTCAGCGCTGTCGCATTTTGAATGACAATTGCGCGGTCATGCGACGTTGTACCCAAACCAAATTTTTATCATTTTTTCCCACAAATAGAGCTTTCTTTTGGTGGTATTTGATCACCTCTGCGTTTTTTATTTTTTGCGCTATAATCAAACAAAGAGCAATGATTTTGAAAAAAGAACAATATTTTTTACTTTTTGCTATAATAAATATCCCCCAAAAAATATATATAAAAAAAAAATATTCATCAGTTTTGCCTGATATATATTCTTCTACATATTTTTGGTAAAAAAAAAAATCGCAATCAGGGTATATTGATTGGTTTGCGCAAAAGTGCCATTTATACAGCGATCAGAAATTTAAATAGCCACTGATTACTGTATAAATGTCATTGGCAGGGAAGGGGTTAACACTAAGGGGCAGTGAAGGGGTTAACTGTGTTCCCTGTATG
>BLSH010481052.1:446851-458362 GCA_018402905.1 Glandirana rugosa
TATACTGTAAAAACCAGTACTCATCTCAACTCGCTTGGAGACCTTCAAGCCCAAGACGACCAGGTAGGCTTGAAGCCCTGTTTCAGGCCCAGGCCCAGGCCTGCCTTGGGCTTGCTAGCGTGCCTGTTGCTTGGGGTAACTTTAGTTACCCCTGGGCTTGAAAATACGTGTTTTTACCGACATTGTTTCAGGACCTTTCGGGATCTCCCGACGTTTTCCTTCATTTTACCCCCATTCCCATCCCGTTCACGGGATGTTTTTTTACCCCTGTCCCTTTATTGACATTTATAAAAAATTTTTTATTTTTGTATTTTTTTCGTTTTTACCTCCACTTACCATTGTCCGTGCGATCGTTCGGGTTCCGTCCGGACCCGGACCCGGACTTTGTCCCGAAGTTCGGATGGACCAGCAGAACCCGAACTTCCAGAGGTTCGCTCAACTCTACTCATGACCAAAAATGTCATATATTGTCACTTACATATACACTATATTGCTAAAAGTATTGGAATGCCTCTCTTTACACACACGTGAACTTTAACCACTTGCTTACTGGGCACTTAAACCCCCCTCCTGCCCAGACCAATTTTCGGCTTTCAGCGCTGTCGCATTTTGAATGACAATTGCGCGGTAATATGACGTTGTACCCAAACCAAATTTTTATAATTTTTTTCCCACAAATAGAGCTTTCTTTTGGTGGTATTTGATCACCTCTGCGTTTTTTATTTTTTGCGCTATAATCAAACAAAGAGCAATGATTTTGAAAAAAGAACAATATTTTTTACTTTTTGCTATAATAAATATCCCCCAAAAAATATATATAAAAAAAAAATATTCATCAGTTTTGCCTGATATATATTCTTCTACATATTTTTGGTAAAAAAAAAAATCGCAATCAGGGTATATTGATTGGTTTGCGCAAAAGTGCCATTTATACAGCGATCAGAAATTTAAATAGCCACTGATTACTGTATAAATGTCATTGGCAGGGAAGGGGTTAACACTAAGGGGCAGTGAAGGGGTTAACTGTGTTCCCTGTATGTGTTCTAACTGTATGGGGGGGGGGGCTACCAGGGACATAACAGATCTCACTGACCCCTATCACAGGGATCAGTAGATCTGCTATGCCCCCCCCCCCCTCACAGAACGGAGAACCGCCGTGTTTACATCAGCGGTTCCCCGTTCTGCAGCTCTGACAGGCGATCACATGTCTCCAGCGGACATCGAGTCCGCCCGACCCACAGGCACGCAGTGTGCGGCACCTGCGAGAGCGCGCCGCCGCCGGCAGTGAGTGTGCGCGGGGAGCGCGCAAAGGGGCGGACATCCATGGACGTCTGCCGGGTAACTCAGATCTGCACTGTAGCTGTCTTTCGGCTATAGCGTGGATCTGTACTGATTAATGACATCTCAGTCTGAGTCCTTAGAGGTTCAATATTAAGTTGGCCCACCCTTTGCAGCTATAACAGCTTCAACTCTTCTGGGAAGGCTGTCCACAAGGTTTAGGAGTGTGTCTATGGGAATGTTTGACCATTCTTCCAGAAGCGCATTTGTGAGTTGAGGCACTTATGTGGACAAGAAGGCCTGGTTCGTAGTCTCTGCTCTAATTCATCCCAAAGGTGTACTATCGGGTTGAGGTCAGGACTCTGTGCAGGCCAATTCCTCCACCTCAAGCTCACTCATCCATGTCTTTACGGACCATGCTTTGTGCAGTTTGTGTGCAGTCATGTTGGAACTGGAAGGGCCATCCCCAAAATGTTCCCACAAAGTTGGGAGCATGAAATTGTCCAAAATGTCTTGGTATGCTGACGCTTTAAGAGTTTCCTTCACTGGAACTAAGGGACCAAGCCCAACCCCTTAAAAACAACCCCACAATATAATCCCCCTTCACCAAATGATTTGGACCAGTACACAAAGCAAGGTCCATAACCCAAGTCCTGACCTCAACCTGATAGAACACCTTTGGGATGAATTAGAGCAGAGACTGCGAGCCAGGCCTTCTCATCGAACATCAGTGCCTGACCTCACAAATGCACTTCTGGAAAAATGGTCAAACATTTCCAGACACACTCCTAAACCTTATGGACATCCTTCCCAGAAGAGTTGCAAGCTGCAAAGGGTGGGCCAATTCAATATTGAACCCTACAGACTAACACAGGGATGCCAGTAAAGTTCATGTGCGTGTAAAGGCAGGCATCCCAATATTTTTGGTAATATTGTGTATATGCAGTATATATACAGTATCTCACAAAAGTGAGTACACCCCTCACATTTTTGTAAATATTTTATTATATCTTTTCATGTGACAACACTGAAGAAATGTACACTTTGCTACAAAGTAAAGTAGTGAGTGTACAGCTTGTATAACAGTGTAAATGTGCTGTCCCCTCAAAATAACAACACACAGCCATTAATGTCTAAACCACTGGCAACAAAAGTGCGTACACCCCTCAATTAGCCATTTTCCCTCCCGGTGTCATGTGACTCATTAGTGTTACAAGGTCTCAGGTGTGAATGGGGAGCAGGTGTGTTAAATTTGGTGTTATCACTCTCACTCTCTCATACTGATCACTGGAAGTTCAACATAGCACCTCATGGCAAAGAACTCTCTGAGGATCTGAAAAAAAGAATTGTTGCTCTACATAAGCTAGCCTAGGCTATAAGAAGATTGCCAAGACCCTGAAACTGAGCTGCAGCATGGTGGCCAAGACCATACAGCGGTTTAACAGGAGAGGTTCCACTCAGAACAGGCCTCGCTATGGTCGACCAAAAATATTGAGTGCACGTGCTCAGCGTCATATCCAGAGGTTGTCTTTGCGAAATAGATGTATGAGTGCTGCCAGCATTGCTGCAGAAATTGAAGGGGTAGGGGATCAGCCTGTCAATGCTGAGACCATACATGAACACTGCATCAAATTGGTCTGCATGGCTGTCATCCCAGAAGGAAGCCTCTTCTAAAGATGATGCACAAGAAAGACTGCAAACAGTTTGCTGAAGACAAGCAGACTAAGGACATAGATTACTGGAACCATCTCCTGTGATCTGATGAGACCATGATAAACTTATTTGGTTCAGATGGTGTCAAGCATGTGTCACGGCAACCAGGTGAGGGGTACAAAGACAAGTGTGTCTCGCCTACAGTCAAGCATGGTGGTGGGAGTGTCATGGTCTGGGGCCGCATGAGTGCTGCCGGCACTTAGGAGCTACAATTCATTGAGGAAACCATGAATGTCAAAATGTACTGTGACATACTGAAGCAGAGCATGATCCCCTCCCTTCGCACTGGGCACCAGGACAGTATTCCAACCTGATAATGACCCCAAACACACCTCCAAGATTACCACTGCCTTGCTAAAGAAGCTGAGGGTGAAGATGATGGACTGGCCAAGCATGTCTCCAGACCTAAACCCTATTGAACATCTGTGGGGCATCCTCAAACGGAAGGTGGAGGAGCGAAAGGTCTCTAACATCCACCAGCTCTATGAGGTCATCATGGAGGAGTGGAAGAGGACTTCAGTGGCAACCTGTGAAGCTCTGGTGAACTCCATGCCCAAGGGGGCTAAGGCAGTGCTAGAAAATAATGTTGACCATAAAAAATATTTACACTTTGGGCCCAATTTGGATATTTTCACTTAGGTATGTACTCACTTTTGTTTACACTAACAAACAACAAAAGGATAAAAAGGCAGATATTGGCTGACCTATACCAGGGATGGGTCAGCTTAGTATCAGATATACCTTCTCACCAACTCAGGGTGGAGCTCCCAAGTAGACACATAAATGCTACACAATAAATAGTAGGGGAGAAGGTGTCCCCAAGGAAAGAGTGTCCTTACCTCCAATGGACTGAAAAACATACTCTGGAGAGGGAGCTACCTGCAGTTATTAATCTGAAAAATACTTTATTGGAACAATATCAAAAATATGTAGTAAGGTCATAAAACATAAATACAATGCAACAAAACAGGACACTCAACATAAAATAACAGTGTTGTAAATTAAAAAAAACATTAGCTTGCGAGATTGGATGTCCCTTTTGGAGCATAACACTTTTTTGAGTGGATGCCATCAGGGTTTCCCAAGACTCCCTCAAGGGTCCGTAGCACCATTTACTAATCTGCACTTCTGCATTGAGGGTTTATGATTGACATGCTGTGCACCACCGGCTCTGTGTATATGGCTGAGCTCGCGAGCTAACTTTTTTTTAATTTACAACGTTGTTATTTTATGTCGAGTGTCCTGTTTTGTTGCATTGTATTTATGTTTGATGACTTCACTACATATTTTTCATATTGTTCCAATAAAGTATTTTTTCAGATTAATAACCACAGGTAGCTCCCTCTCCAGAGTATGTTTTTCAGTCCATTGGAGGTAAGGACACTCTTTCCTTGGGGACACCTTCTCCCCTACTGTTTAGTGTGTACTCACTTTTGTTGCCAGCTGCTTAAACATTAATGTGTTGGGTAATTTTGAGGGGGCAGCAAATTTACACTGTTATACAAGCTGTACACTCACTACTTTACATTGTAGCAAAGTGCCATTTCTTCAGTGTTGTCACATGAAAAGATAGAATAAATATTTACAAAAATATGAGGGGTTTACTCACTTTTGTGAGATACTGTGTGTGTGTGTGTGTGTATATATATATATATTATCTTTAATATCATTGTATGTCGGTGCAGCCATCCATTGTACATGATCACTGCCACAGCAGTACAATGTCTTTATACCAGGGCAATCAGTCACAGTGTCCCCAAGCACCACCACACCAGTCCCAGTGTCACTATAAGGCTTTATTCACATGTGCAATGCTCTCTGAAGAGTGATCTGCGCTTGTTGACATTGTACTGCTAAGGTACATAGCACCTACTTTACCCCCTTGCACCCTGCACAAGCGCCCCCATTTACTTGAATGGATCATGACTGGCAGGGCTCTGTGCCTGCCAAAAGCAACAAGGGGGTATAATTCTTGCCACATCTGAGAAGAAAAGCATCACAGCCACAGCACTACACATCCTCTGCCACTGCTTCTGCCACTAAAGGGGGTAGCTGTTGGGGGGCAGAAAACCATGGTTTTACCACCCCAACCTTAGATGTGAAGGAGTCCTAACAGTGCAGCAAATCAGATTGCCTCCAATCACCAACACACCAGTCTCAGTGTCCAAAAATATGATAGGTAGTCAGGAAATTAGATCCTCATACTCTGGAGGAGTAGCTGAATGTGTTTTGAAGTGTAATTGTAAGTATGCGTATGCTATGTGTTAAGTCTTATTAATTAACAACTTTGTGCAAAAAAAAATACATTTTCATTTTCTTTCCTGCATTTTCCAAAAGCCTGTGGGAAAGAAACTCTCTGTGCATTTCAGAAAATACCTTTGGTTGTTTGCTGTCCAAAATGGGGTAATTTTGTAAGTGTTTCTCCTGTCCTTGCACTTCAGGGACTCAAGAAATAGGTAGTCAAAAAATTAGACGTGTAATTTATGCTCCTTGAAAGCCCAAAGGTGCTCCTTGGGTTTTGGGCCCGTCTATGCTGTGAAAAAATCTCACATAAGTTGAAACCCCACACTCAGGAGGAGCAGCAGAATGTATTTTGGGATGTAGTTCTATGTATGCCTATGCTGTGCCTAGGAAATAACTTTGTGAAAAAAATAAATGTCATTTAATTTCTTCATTTTCCAAATAATGTGATAAAAAATGACAACTTAAAAAACGTAATATGCCTCTTACTAAATACCTTGGACTGTCTACTTTCCAAAAAGGGATTATGTGCTATATTTGTATGGGTAGTTGTACTGTTCTGGCATTTTAGAGCCTCAGGGCAGTCAGTACATCAGGACTCATCAATTTTCAAATATATACCTTAGTTTGTAGACTCTATAACTTTCACACAGGTTAAATAATATACACAGTTTTTTTGACTAAAGAAATGTAGCAGTCCTGAGTATCGCGATACCACATGTGTGAGACTTTTACAAAGCCCGGCCACATACAGATACCCAACAGTAGTACCTTCAGGCGTTCTAGGAGCATAAATTACACATCCAGTTTTATTCCTACCTGTCACACTTTGGAAGGTCCTGGAGCACCAGGACAATGGAATTACCCACAAAATTACCCCATCTTGGAAAGCAAACACCCCAATGTATATTCTATGAGGCATGGGCTGCTGACAGGTACTCGGATACTCTGATGGGTTGGAGATAGGTACTCGGGTACTCTGATGGGCTTTGACAGGTACTCGGGTACTCTGATGGGCTGGTGACAGGTACTCGGGTACTCTGATGGGCTGGTGATGGGTACTCGGGTACTCTGATGGGCTGGTGACAGGTACTCAGGTACTCTGATGGGCTGGTGATGGGTACTCGGGTACTCTGATGGGCTGGTGACAGGTACTCAGGTACTCTGATGGGCTGGTGATAGGTACTTGGGTACTCTGATGGGCTGGTGACAGGTACTTGGGTACTCTGATGGGCTGGTGACAGGTACTCGGGTACCTTTATGGGCTGGTGACAGGTACTCGGGTACTCTGATGGGCTGGTAACAGGTACTCGAATAGTTTGATGGGCTGGTGACAGGTACTCGGGTACTCTGATGGGCTGGTGACAGGAACTTGTGTACTTAGATGGGCTGGTGACAGGTACTCAGGTACTTTGATGGGCTGGGGACAGGTACTTTGATGGGCTGGTGACAGGTATTCTTTATTACGGGGGGCAATCAGTGTGCTTGGTGTATACTGTAAGCGGCAATGAGCTGTTACCGCAATTTCCTTTTTACACACGATCAGTGTGTGAGGAGGAGAACCCGATAATAGCTCGTTACCGCGGTTTGTTGACATTCTGTGACCAGCTGTGATTGGATACAGCCAGTCACATTGTAAAGACCAAATTTCATTGGCTCTTTACCCTGTTCGGGGCTGGGCTTTGTCCAAGGGGGCGCACACGAGCAGCATGAATGCAGATTTCCAAAGTGACCGGCTGTGATTGGACACAGCCGGTCACTTGGTAAAGAGCCAGTTTTTATTGGCTCTTTACCCTGATTGGGGATGGTCTGTGTCCCGAGGACACGCCTGATCCCCGATTGCCATGCTGCTAGGGGCGAACAACCGAGGATGTGATATGACGCCCGCCCAGGTTAGGAGATCCCTCCTGTGGACGTCATTTGACTAGAGGCGGGTAGGGAAGTGGTTAAAGCCTCAAAGTTTTTTTAACTTAATACATTCTATGCATTAAGGTAAAAAAAACCTTCTGTGTCACAAACTCGCCCCCTCACCCCCCTTATACTTACTTGATCCCCATCACAATCCAGCACTGTGCATGAGAGCCGCGGCTCTCCTGGCTTTGACCCTCCTCCCTGGGCAGATCCTAAACTCAATCAACTCCAGTGACGAGGGAGTGGGGGGTGTGGCCAAGTCCCTCTGTCTGTGTCAATGGACGCCCGCACGGGTGCCCCAATGGGAATTGGCTATCTATTGGGGAAACCAGCAAGAGGAGGAGCAAGGAGTGCCGGCAGCAGAACGGAGAAGAGGAGGATCGGGGCCTCTCTGTGCATTTCTATTGCACAGAGCAGGTAAGGATAGACATGTTTGTTATTTAAAAAAAAATCCTTTACAAACACTTTAACTAGGCATTATATACAGAATATACAGTATCTCATAAAAGTGAGTACATCCCATTGAAGAAATGACACTTTGCTACAATGTAAAGCAGTGAGCGTACAGCTTGTATAACAGTGTAAATTTGTTGTCCCCTTAGCTATTTTCCCTCCCCAGTGTCATGTGACTCGTTAGTGTTACAAGGTCTCAGGTGGGAATGGGGAGCAGGTGTGTTACATTTGGTGTTATCGCTCTCACTCTCTCATACTGGTCACTAGAAGTTCAACATGGCACCTAATGGCAAAGAACTCTCTGAGGATCTGAAAAAAAGAATTGTTGCTCTACAAAAAGATGGCCTAGGCTATAAGAAGATTGCCAAGACCCTGAAACTGAGCTGCAGCACAGTGGCAAAGACTATACAGTGGTTTAACAGGTTCCTCTCAGAACAGGCCTCGCCATTGTTGACCAAAGAAATTGAGTGCACATGCTCAGCGTCATATTCAGAGGCTGTCTTTGGGAAATAGATGTATGAGTGCTGCCAGCATTGCTGCAGAAGTTGAAGGGGTAGGGGATCAACCTGTCAGTGCTGAGACCATACATGAACACTGCATCAAATTGGTCTGCATGGCTGTCATCCCAGGAGGAAGCCTCTTCTAAAGATGGTGCACAAGAAAGCCTGCAAACAGATAACTGAAGACAAGCAGACTAAGGACATAGATTACTGGAACCATGTCCCGTGGTCTGATGAAACCAAGATAAACTTATTTGGTTCAGATGGTGTCAAGCGTGTGTGACAGCAACCAGGTGAGGAGTACAAAGACAAGTGTGTCTTGCCTACAGTCAAGCATGGTGGTGGGAGTATCATGGTCTGGGGCGGCATGAGTACTGCCGGCACTGGGGAGCTACAGTTCATTGAGGGAACCATGAATGCCAACATGTGCTGTGACATACTGAAGTAGAGCATAATCCCCTTCCTTCGGAGACTGGGCCGGGGGGCAGTATTCCAACATGATAACGACCCCAAACACACCCCCAAGACGACCACTGAATTGCTAAAGAAAGGTAATGGTCTGGTCAAGCATGTCCCCAGGCCTAAACCCTATTGAGCATCTGTGGGGCACCCTCAAATGTGGAGGAGCGCAAGGTCTCTACCATCCACCAGCTCCGTGATGTCATCATGGAGGCATAGAAGAGGACTCCAGTGGCAACCTGTGAAGCTCTGGTGAACTCCATGCCCAAGAGGATTACGGCAGGGCTGGAAAATAAGGGTAGCCACACAAAATATTGACACTTTGAGCCCAATTTGGACATTTTCACTTAGGGGTGCAATGCGTCTGGAGCCCACCCAGGTGTGTTGCAACAGCAAATGAATATTCGCTGATGCAACACTGATCCTCTTTCCAGCCAATCAGGAAGCGGGTCTGATACCCATCACCCAATTCACTGAAAGGATAGGCCATCCTATTGGATGGCTAGGAGAAGAAGGGAGCCACATAGAAGACACAAGAGCCCGCCCACCATCCACAGAAGCCAGCTGCAGCCGAAAAACTGCAACCCCCTCGAAGCCCATCGCTGCCACTGGAGCCAGCTGCCCACGAAGCCCGTCGCTGCCTGCCGGAGCCCGCAACCCGCCTGCCGGGGCCTGCTTGGGTAAGTGCGGGTGGGGGTTGCTGAGATATCACCAACCAACCGCCCCACCCCCAAAAAAACACCGGCCTCCACTGTTTTCATGTGGAGGGAGTATTTTGCCTATGCTTTTTCTGCAACAGCTCCCATCCCCCCCCCCCCCCTCCGTTATATAGTCAGGGGACTAGCTGAACCTAGAATGAAATAATTCTGAGGCTATGCCGTGCAGTAGGGTGTAAACATATTCTCCTGGGTGAATCACCAGGACTGTGAATATGCAAGATTCGACTCAAACCCAGGTTAGCAATGAACCTGAACTTCCTCCCTAGTCACCATTTGCCAAGTCATAGGAGAAAAACCAGATGATTGTTAAAAGCAGGACTACTTTATATAGTTAATGAATGCTTTTAGATGTTACGGTTAAGGTCCATTGAAGTTCCTTCCTCAGTTTGAGGAAGGAAAGAGTACATTTCATAAAAACATATTACCACTAAGGAAGAACTGAAGGGTTCCTGAAATTCAGCATCTGGGAATCAAGGAATGTTTCCCAACCAAATAATGATGTCATTGTGTTATGGCTTTCAGACTGTCAATAAGGGTTAGTTCCATTTTAATTCTAGTTCCATTTTCTGTATTTATAGGGAGAGCTCATGTAGTTTTTTTAGTGCTAGGATGCAGTCAGTGTATATGTACATTATATTTTCAGTCTACAACAAAACAATTGAATCTGGTTATATCTTATGAGCAATTCTTGTGATCTAATCATTTTTAGATATCCATTAATTCTTCTCTACCAATCATTGCAGAAACCTACAAAAGGTATTGAAAGCATTATGAAATTAATTATTATAGGTTGGATTTTATAGGAGCAGAAACTACACACCTAGGAAAGAGAATGGTGTGTCAAATGGTTCTGCTCAGCCTTGGCAGGACAAAAATTATTTTAATTTGAAATAATTTATATGGAATTGTGTCAGAGGGGAGGAGGAGGTAGGGCGGTATGACAATTAGTTTTGGGTGAAAGCTGTGATACCACTATAGAGGGTGGCTGCATTAATTCTCCATGGTCTCACCCACTGTATGTAGGAATGTGGCCACCCTTTCTTGCTTGCTCCCAAGATGGATAATATACTATGGACTCTATGATTTGTATTGTGCCTAGATCAATGCACGTGACCTCAACTATTGTACACGACCCATTCCAAACAAAAGGAAGTAGTGGGGGAATGTTTGGGAACTCATGGAGGACTTTACAAGGAGGAAAAAAACATAGTAAGAAATGTTTTCATGAAAACTAGATTACAGGGTTATTAGGTTGTGAATGTGTATGAATTATTCGTGAAGAATGAAGATCTAGTTTAGAGTCATTCACGTGGGTGCTGTGGCCTGTAATGTGTGAATCTGCATTTTTTTTATGTGGCTGGAGCTGTGTGCAGGCAACCTATGTTACTCTATGGCAGTGGTTCTCAGCTCCGGTCCTCGGGACCCACTAACAGGCCAGGTTTGCAGGATAACTGAAATACATCACAGGTGATATAATTTGCTGCTCAGTGACTGCAGCATTCTAGTCTGCATCTCCCCAAGATAGTACTTAAAATCTGGCCTGTTGGTGGGTCCTGAGGACCGGAGTTGAGAACCACTGCTCTATGGAGACACAGCAGCTGTACAACACACCCACAGGTCCTAATTTGACAGCATGTGGGTGCAGGGGTTAAGCTCCAAATAGAGGCCGTGTGCATGGTGCCACTCACCCACACCTGCACACCTAGGGTTGCCATCTCATCCCTTTAAAACCGAACACATACTAATTACACAGGTTCTGTGGCTGATTAAGGTGGTAATTAAAGTCTCTTGGTGCCTTATCTGCATTAAATTAGCCTCAGAACCTGTATAATTCATATGTGTTCGGGTTTAAAGGGATGAGGTGGCAACCAAGTTCTGAGGCTAATTGAATGCAGATAAGGCACCAAGTGAGTTTAATTACCACCTTAATCATCCACAGAACCTTAAAGGGATGATGTGCCAACCCTACCTGTGGCTGTTCATACAGCAGCTGCGTCCCACTCTCCATACATTAACAGGTGGCTCAAGCTGCACCAACAAACTGATCATTCACACTGTATAGGTCAGGGAACCTATGTGAATGAGCCCTTAATTGTGTGTATTTACTTTTATTACTTTTTTTTAAAAAAAAGATATATAGATATTATTTTTACATTTTATTTAATTGTATTTTTTTTAAATTGTATTCATCTTTTATTATTTTTGTTTTAATAGCCCTGTTTGGGGGGGGGGGGGGG
>BLSH010481052.1:463870-475395 GCA_018402905.1 Glandirana rugosa
TTCGAGTGGAGTACGTTTCACTATTTCTAAGTGTATCGTATTGTAGTAAACCCACTACGGTCTCTTATAATTTTCGACATAAAGTTGAGTGTAAACAACCACGGCGAACTAGCCGTGCCTAGCAGAGGCGTACACAATAAAATCATTCGTCCACAGAGGTGTCGCACGCGAGGTGAGTATCTCCTATAGTCTTGGTAGACCGAGTGTTTCGACCTTCACTGAAGTCTGTGCCCGCAACGAAGATACGTAAAGCACAAGGTTAGACTTGTGTAGTAGTCCTTCACGCGGGAGACACAGTAGTACCCAGTAAATTTATCTACCTTCTCGAGTGTCTAACCAATTAACAAATGTGAGTTGAAATACAGCTTTTAATATTCTCTGGCATCACCCAAATGATGTTATGCTATGTGAATCTTTATCACTTTGCATGAGGTGAGCTTGGGATTGGAGAAAACTGCAAAAAACCAGCCTGAAGAGTCAGAGAGTGAGTTCCTTTCATCTGTGATCGGTGTATCGATGGAGATAGAAAACAGGGAACTTTAAAAGGACACATACCAGTTTTGTTTTTGTTCTCTGGGGTATTGAAGCTTTATTTGTGATTGTTACAAAGTAACCACTGTGTCATTTGCCTGCAAAGGTTGTTTATATTATCTACCTGTAAAGGTTCTATGTTGGTTTATAAGGTTAAACACACCATTTATATATTTTTCAATAAGTTGTATTGGCCAGGGAAGCGCCTTAAACCTCTCTCCTTCTTTTGAAGGATATCTTTATTCTATGTACTAATCAGACGGTCCTTTCCCTCTGCGATTGAGGTTGGCTGCATAACCTGACAATAGGCCATACTGTGTTTTTTTTTTTTTTTTTTTTTTTTTTTTTTTTTTTTTTTTTTTTTTTTTTTTTTTTTTCACCGGCTTCAAAAAGCATATAAGCACATATAAATTTTATTATTGTTAAGTATAGGTGAGCGCCATACACCTCTCCCTTTCTGAAGGGAACTTTGTTTGATGTTGCGTGAGAGACTAGGTGGGCCGGGACTCTCCCGCCATTGGCTCCCACTGCTGTCAATCAAAGTCAGTGAGCTAATGAGGAGAGAGAGGGGATGGGTCCAGGCCGTGGCTCTGTGTCTGAATGGGTACATACTTGGGGGGGCACACCCTAATAATGGATTACATTAAAGATGGTGCTGCTATAAGACCACCAAACAGAGTCTGTCGCACTAAATGGCCATAGAGTGCTTGGCCCACTACTACTTCACAGGCCCCCATCTCAGGGGGTCCTACACTAACCATAGAATGGGAGATCCTGTCTCATAACCATGGAAGCATACACTCCTCCTAATGGGAGATCTAAAGAACTCTTCCTATGTCTCAGGTGGACACTGACTAGAGGCAATTATGAATAGGTGGGGTGCTCCAGCCCAAGGGATCTGTTCAGGATCTGCAATAGACAGATGGGTACATACTTGGGGGGCACACCCTAATAATGTATTACATTAAAGATGGTGCTGCTATAGGACCACCAAACAAAACAACATATTATAGCGCACACATGCAATAATGACATTAAAATCTGCAAGGCTATTTAAAAGTACCTGGACATCTTCAACCAAAATACGGAGAGTCCGTCGCACTATATGGCCATAGAGTGCTTAGCCCACTCCAACTTCACAGGCCCCCATCTCAGTGGGTCCTACAGTAACCATAGAATGGGAGCTTCTGTCTCATAACCATGGGAGCATACACTCCTCCTAATGGGAGATCCAAAGAACTCTTCCTGTGTCTCAGGTGAACACTGATTAGAGGCAATTATGAATAGGTGGGGTGCTCCAGCCCAAGGGATCTGGTCAGGATCTACAATAGACATATTGGTACATACTTGGAGGGCACACACTAATAATGGATTACATTAAAGATGGTGCTGCTATAAGATTACCAAACACCTATGTTCATAATTGCCTCTAATCAGTGTCCACCTGAGACATAGGAATAGTTCTCTAGATCTCCCATTAGGAGGAGTGTATGCTTCCATGGTTATGAGACAGGATCTCCCATTCTATGGTTAGTGTAGGTCCCACTGAGATGGGGGTCAGTGAAGTAGGAGTGGGCTAAGCACTCTATGGCCATATAGTGCGACGGACTCCCCATATTTTGGTTGAAGATGTCCAGATACTTTTAACCACTTCAGCCCCAGAAGGATTTCCCCCTTTAGGACCGGAGCCCTTTTTGCAATTCGGCACTGCGTCGCTTTAACTGAAAATTGCGCGGCCGTGCAACGTTGTACCCAAACGAAATTTGCGTCCTTTTTTCCCACAAATAGAGCTTTCTTTTGGTGGCATTTGATCACTGCTGCGTCATTTCTGATCACCGCTATAAACAAAAGAAGAGCAACAATTTTGCAAAAAAACCCAAATTTCTTACTTTTTGCTAAAATACAAATCCAAAAAAAAAATATAAAAAAACATTTTTTTTCATTGGTTTTGGCCAATTTATATTCTTCCTCATATTTGCGATAAAAAAAATCACAATCGGCGTTTATTGATTGGTTTGCGCAAAAGTGGTCGCGTTTACGGATGATGAGAATTCATTTCTGGGGTTTTTATTTTTTTTTTTATTTTTTACTAGTAAAGGCGGCGATCTGCGATTTTTAGCGGTACTGCGATATTAGGGCAGACATGTCGGAACATTTTGACACTTTTTTGGGACCATTGGCATTTATACAGCGATCAGTGCTATAAAAATGCACTGATTTTTGTGTAAATGCCATTGGCAGTGAAGGGGTTAACCTGCAGGGGGCGCTCTAAGGGTTAACTATGTTCCCTGGGCGTGTTCTAACCGTGGGAGGACTGCCCTAGCTGGGGAAGGGAAGTGATCACACCTTCTGTGTAGAGGAAGGCTGTGAATCACAGCCCTTCCCCCTTCACAGAACGGAGGTCCATGTTTACTTACACAAACCTCCGTTCTTTCACTCCGGGGGGGCATCGCGGGTGGCCGGCGGCAATCGAAGCCGCCGCACCCGCTCCCTAGCCCTCCCTGGACACAGTGAGCGCGCCTCCGGCGGCGCACGCGCGCTCACTGGGCATATGACGGCGATTTGCGCAGGAGCGCCACCTTGTCGCCGTCAATTGCCGATTGACGGTCGGCAAGCGGTTAAATAGCCTTGCAGGTTTTAATGTCATTATTGCATGTGTGTGCTGTAATATGTTGTTTTGTTTTTTTTTCTGTGTCTGAATGGACACACAGAGCAGCGGCTTGGCTCGGGTGCCCCCACAGCAAGCTGCTTGCTATGTGGGCACTTGGCAGGGAGGAGGGGCCAGAAGCACCGCAGAGAGATACGGGAAAAGGAGGATCAGGGCTGCTCTTCACAAAAGCACTGCACAGAGCAGGTAAGTATAACACGTTTATTATTTTTAATGGAAAACAGGAGACTTAACCCTTGAAGCATAGTGAACACAGTTTATTATGTTTCAATTCTGAATGAACACATTGAGTGATCGGTACCGATCACTCACTGATTATTCAGAAACAGAAGGGTCTGGTAAATGTCGTATTTACTGGACCCTTCCCCCACTCTCCACCCTAAAGTGATCCTCTGTAGCAGCCAGAGGGAGGGAGGGGAGGTGGGGCCAGGTGATCATAAAGGGGGCCCAGGCACCAGAAGGACGTGGAATCTGGCAGGAGGGGCAGCAGGAACAGCATTTATTGGAACTGATCCCCTATAGACAGTTTCACCCTGCAGTAGCTTAGAGCTGGCAAGAGGGAGAATAGGAGAAGCCAGCTTTTAAGTGCTGAAAGGTGGAACTGTCAACAGGGGATCAGTTCCAATAAATTCCACCCCCCCCCCCCGTCCAAGTTCCCTTTCCTTCTGCCCGGTTAAACTTATGGGGGCTGGGCCCCATACAGGAGGACCGGTGGTACCAGTGGCCTTGGCGGGGAAAAAAGGATCTGAATATAAAGTTGGTTTTGGAGTCAATGAGGTATTACTGTTTAGGCAGACAGTTCCAACTGATTGCAAACCATTATCTATTACAGTGCATGGCTAAGAACAAAGGGAGCAATGCAAGGGTCACAAATTTCGTTTCTGACCCTGCAAGACTTTACATTTTATCTAGAACACAGACTAGGAACCAAGCAAGGGAATGTTTAGGACAGGGGTAGGCAACCTGCGGCTCTCCAGCTGTTGTAGAACTACATTTCCCATGAGGCATTGCAAGGCCGCTAGATACAATTACTCCCAGAAGCATGATGGGAAATGTAGTTCTACAACAGCTGGAGAGCCACAGGTTGCCTACCCCTGGACTAGGACATGAAAAGAAACAGAAGGTATCCACGCCAAAATTGAAGCTACCGTTTTAAACTCAATGCCCAAATTTGAGAAGCAATGGCGCCCGTGGATCAAACATTTCCTGCCCCAAGACCTTGATGACAACCTGTTTCTCCCATGAGAACCCTTCATTTTTACCCTTTACAGTTCATTATGGCATGCAACAGTGTTCTCCATCCGACCACCCAATCCCACTATCATTTTGGGGTCTCCCTTTTTTTTACCCTTTCTCTTCTTTTATACTTTCCCTTTCTCTTTCTCCTACTCAATCTATCCTCTTCTTCTACTTACTCAAAACTATGCAGCATACTTTAAACCTTAGAGATCTTCTTATTGTGATGGGTTACCAAACCCGCTTATGTTTACATCGAAGCAAATGTCTTTTTTGACAACTGTTACTTTTGTTGATTGTAACTCTCCCCCTTAATGTTAGCGTTACACTGTCCTTGAGGATACTCTAGATCAGCTATATAGTCTGTTACTACTCATGCTGCATTATGATGCTATTGGACCCTCCGGTCCTCATTGTTGTAACACCATCATTCTCTTTAATAAAAAGTTTGAACATGAAAAGAAACAGAAGGCACATGGACCTAGCGCATTATCCTACAAAGGTATTTATTTGAATAAAAAATTAAGTATCATACTCACAATACATAGACTTGATAAAAACATGTCCAAAATGATCTTCCACATGGGTCTATGAAGAAGTCCACACCATATGGGACTACCTCTGTGGAGGCATTGACTGACTGATATGGTGTGGACATCTTCATGGACCAATGTGGAGGACCATTTTAGACATGTTTTTATCAAGTCTATGTATTGTGAGTATGATACTTAATTTTTTATTCAAATAAATACCTTTGTTTGAGGATAATGCGCTAGATCCATGTGCCTTCTGTTTCTTTTCATGTCCTAGTGCTTTGGATTCCCCAGTCTGTGGAGGGCAGCGAGAAGTGCATTATCCGTTATTAAGTGTTAAAGCAAGGAGCTCACAGTCGCGCAGAGGCACACTACACAGTGCAGGAGATTTATTTGTGTTTTTGAATGTTGATGGACTATCATGTGTCCACTGTATGTTGGCAAAAAGTGTTCCTTCCCACAGTTCTGAGCAGATGGGGAGGGTATGTGAGGAACTGGCAGGATTGCCAACAGTGTGTATGTGTCACCTAGGTTTCTCATATACACATGGTTAATGGCTTGAAGGTTTATGGCTCATGTGGAGAAAACAAACATTTTGTGTTTTCAGAATCATATTTACTTCTGTTCTGGGTCATGGAGCATGGAGACTTTGTAGAGCTTTGGATGAGACTAAGCTTCTATTGCAAGGTCCACATCTTACTGGGTAGCCAGATCTCATTATTAATCTCCACTGTTCACAGCCTTTAAAATATGTGAACCGCTCAGTGTTTTTTCTCTGCTGGGGAAGCCTGTCGCTGCGTGAAAAGGCCACCAAAAAGTTACAAGTCGTTCATGTTTGTTGGGAAACCCATAAGGGGGCACCCTGTTAGTCAGGAGCTGATCTGAGTTTTGTTAGTGATTTGGATGAGCAAATATTTTGCTTGTTTTATGCTATGGACTATACAAAGCCCTCTAACATTAAAACCTATGCTTGTTTGCTGCCTTCCTCAATAAAAGTTCAAAGGAAACCCAGTGGGACTGTTTTTGAATGCCCCTGTCTTGTTCATGGTTTACCACTTCAGATAGCAGTTATAGGCACTTTAGTTCAAGGGACAAGCTGTAGGATGTTATACAGTTGTGATATAATACTCAGCAAAGGCACAGTATCACAGCAGCAGTTTACTTGGCAATGACACAGTACTGCAGCAGCAGATTACTTGGCAGTAGCATAGTACTGCAGCGGCAGATTATTGTTTTCAATGGCATAGTACTGCAGCAGCAGATTACTTGGCAATGACACAGTACTGCAGCAGCAGATTACTTGGCAATGGCACAGTACTGCAGAAGCAGATTACTTGGCAATGACACAGTACTGAAGCAGCAGATTATTTAGAAAGGGCATAGTACTACAGCAGCAGATTACTTGGCAATGACATAGTACTGCAGCAGCATATTACTTGGCTATGACACAGTACTTCAGCATCAGAGTACTTAGCAATGGCATAGTACTGCAGCAGCATATTACTTTTTTCAATGGCATAGTACTGCAGTAGCAGATTACTTGGCAATGACACAGTACTGCAGCAGCAGATTACTTGGCAGTAGCATAGTACTGCAGCAGCAGATTACTTGGCAATGACACAGTACTGCAGCAGCAGATTACTTGGCAATGGCATAGTACTGAAGCAGCAGATTATTTAGCAAGGGCATAGTACTACAGAAGCAGAGTATTTGGCAATGACATAGTACTGCAGCAGCATATTACTTGGCAATGACCTAGTACTTCAGCATCAGAGTACTTAGCAATGGCATAGTACTGCAGCAGCATATTACTTTTTTCAATGACACAGCACTGCAGCAGCAGATTACTTGGCAATGACACAGCACTGCAGCAGCAGATTACTTGGCAATGGCACAGCACTGCAGCAGTAGATTACTTGGCAATGACACAGTACTGCAGAAGCAGATTACTTGGCAATGACACAGTACTGAAGCAGCAGATTATTTAGCAAGGGCATAGTACTACAGAAGCAGATTACTTGGCAATGACATAGTACTGCAGCAGCATATTACTTGGCAATGACACAGTACTTCAGCATCAGAGTACTTAGCAATGGCATAGTACTGCAGCAGCATATTACTTTTTTCAATGGCATAGTACTGCAGTAGCAGATTACTTGGCAATGGCATAGTAGTGCAGCAGCAGATTACTTGGCAATGTCATAGTACTGCAGCAGCAGATTACTTGGCAATGGCACAGTACTGCAGCAGCAGATTACTTGGCAATGGCACAGTACTGCAGCAGCAGATTACTTGGCAATGGCATAGTACTGCAGCCGCAGATTACTTTTTTCAATGGCATAGTACTGCAGTAGCAGATTACTTGGCAATGACACAGTACTGCAGCAGCAGATTACTTGGCAATGTCATAGTACTGCAGCAGCAGATTACTTGGCAATGGCACAGTACTGCAGCAGCAGATTACTTGGCAATGGCACAGTACTGCAGCAGCAGATTACTTGGCAATGGCACAGTACTGCAGCAGCAGATTACTTGGCAATGGCACAGTCCTGTAGCAGCAGCAGATTACTTGGCAATAACATAGTACTGCAGCAGCAGATTACTTGGCAATGGCACAGTACTGCATCAGCAGATTACTTGGCGCGTTGTAGTACAAGATAGAAGCACTCAAAGCTGACTCAAACATTTCCCCAATGGCTGGCCCAGGTACCAGAATGACTGTGAAGAACAAGAGGTGTTGCTGCCCTAACCCTAACCACTTAGGAAACTCTCCCTGCACTAATAACTTTCCCTGACAAAACCGGGTCTCTATCCCTCACTAGGGTTGCCACATTAGCAGGACAGGGCACATTTTTTGTATAGTATAGTATGTGGCCAAACTGCTCTTGCTGACATCATCACCCCCCCCCCCCCAGTGCCCCATTGATGCCGAACCTGCCCCCAGACAGCGGCCCGCAGCTCCCGGATGGCAAGATTTTTGTGTGACTATCTCATTTACTTGGGGAGCCACAGCCCAATCTGAATAATGTACCCAGGTTTCAGGCAGACTGAAACCCAGACACATAATTCCAAACCGGACTGTTCGGGTGAATCCCAGACAGGTGTCAACCCTATCCACTCGCTCCAGGCATGCATTGGTGTGCATACCCTAATTTACAAAGTTCCAAAGCAAGGTTGCTGCCAGAGGTCATCAGATGTTGCAGCTGCAATTCCTGTGACAACTACAGCATCTGCAAAGGAACAGATTTCCCCTTAAGACTCTGCTCTATCTTTTGTACTGGCTGCCTACTGGATGGAGGCCAGGTTGCACCTGCCTAAAGGCTGAGCATATTCCCCTTATGCTATATTAACTATATTTTTGACCCTGTGTTTTTAGGGCTCTAGTACAATTTCTGGCTAGAAATGTGCATCCCTTTAAATGGTCTATGACGCAATCATTTTGCTACATGTAGTCTCTGCATAAAATAATGTTAAATAAAACAAATCATAAATTCTGTATTTAAGCTTGAGTCCACTCACAGCATTTGTGTAATCAATGTCATTAGCTAACTGCTTTCTGCTACTTACAGGGCCACCCACAGTGTGTATTTATCCTACTACTTGCACCTTATTTACAGGTACATTTAGTGCCCTAATCCTAACATAATTCCTTATTTAGCTAAGCATGAAAAGCATCTGATCCTTTCCCAGCAGGTGTAAATTGAGGAACTGCTAACCGAAGACGATGATGATAGCTCAAGGGCTCAGGTAAAAAAATGTTCTGATTACAGACAGGTCACTTCACTAATTAGCAACTAATGAACCAGATTCAGTGTGCAGTTTCTGCCATCTACCAGTAACGTCACTTGGGAAAACATTGTCTCTTTTTCTTAAGGAAAGTTCTTCACTGCTTGTTATAACAACATGTAGCATGTCTTGTGTATTTTCCCTATTTTCTTATAATAACTAATAATTAAGAAAAGCATTTGTATTTTCTACAAAACAAGCAACACTGAGTAATAATGATTAAAACTCCCACCATCTTAGAGCAAACCTGGGCTATATATATATATATATATATATGTATGTATGTATGTATGTATGTGTGTGTGTGTGTGTGTATATATGTATAGTGTCTCACAAAAGTGTAACCCTCACATTTTTGTAAATATTTTATTATATCTTTTCATGTGACAACACTGAAGAAATGACACTTTGCTACAATGTAAAGTAGTGAGTGTACAGCTTGTATAGCAGTGTAAATTTGCTGTCCCCTAAAAATAACTCAACACACAGCCATTAATGTCTAAACCGCTAGCAACAAAAGTGAGTACACCCCTAAGTGAAAATGTCCAAGTTGGGTACAATTAGCCATTTTCCCTCCCGGTGTCATGTGACTCATTAGTGTTACAAGGTCTTAGGTGTGAATGGGGAGCAGGTGTGTTAAATTTGGTATTATCGCTCTCACTCTCAGGTACTGGTCAAAGTTCAACATGGCACCTCATGGCAAAGAACTCTCTGAGAATCTGAAAAAAAAAATTGTTGCTCTACATAAAGATGGCCTAGGCTATAAGAAGATTGCCAAGACCCTGAAATTGAGTTGCAGCACGGTGACCAAGACCATACATCAGTTTAACAGGACAGGTTCTTCTCAGAACAGGTCTCGCCATGGTCGACCAAAGAAGTTGAGTGCACATGCTCAGAGTCATATCCAAAGTTTGTCTTTGGGAAATATACGTATGAGTGCTGCCAGCATTGCTGCAGAGGCCGAAGGGGAGGGGGGGTCAGCCTGTCAGTGCTCAGACCATATGCCGCACACTGCATCAAATTGGTCTGCACCGCTGTCGTCCCAGAAGGAAGCCTCTTCTAAAGATGATGCACAAGAGAGCCCACAAACAGTTTGCTGAAGACAAGCAGACTAAGGACATGGTTTACTGGAACCATGTCCCGTGGTCTGATGAGACCAAGATGAGCTTATTTGATTCAGATGGTGTCAAGCGTGTGTGGTGGAAACCAGGTGAGGAGTACAAAGACAAGTGTGTCTTGCTTACAGTCAAGCATGGTGGTGGAATGACATGGTCTGGGGCTGCATGAGTGCTGCCAGCACTGGGGAGCTACAGTTCATTGAGGGAACCATGAATGCCAACATGTACTGTGACATACTGAAGCAGAGCATGATCTCCTCCCTTCAGAGACTGGGCCACAGGGCAGTATTCCAACATAACAACTCAAAACACATCTCCAAGACTACCACTGCCTTGCTAAAGAAGCTGAGGGTAAAGGTGATGGACTGGCCAAACATGTCTCCAGACCTAAACCCTATTGAGCATCTGTGGGGCATCTTCAAATGGAAGGTGGAGGAGCGCAAGGTCTCTAACATCCACCAGCTCCATGATGTCGTCATGGAGGAGTGGAAGAGGACTCCAGTGGCAACCTGTGAAGTGTTGGTGAACTCCATGCCCAAGAAGGTTAAGACAGTGCTGGAAAATAATGGTGGTCACACAAAATATTGACACTTTGGGCCCAATTTGGACATTTTCACTTAGGGGTGTACTCACTTTTGTTGCCAGCGGTTTAGACATTAATGGCTGTATGTTCAATTATTTTGTGGGGACAGCAAATTATACAAGCTGTACACTCACTACTTTACATTGTAGCAAAGTGTAATTTCTTCAACGTTGTCACATGAAAAGATATAATAAAATATTTACAAAAATGTGAGGGGTGTACTCACTTTTGTGAGATACCGTATATATATATATATATATATATATATATATATATATATATATACACATACATATTATGTACTGTAGTAAATACACACTCACATAGTTGCCAACATTGTCAAAGAAATTATTGGAACACTTTTTTTTGTCTTTGGGCGGGGTCTTGTTATAATTAGGGGGTGAGGCATTCATTTATAGGTGTGTCCCAGGTTGAGGAGAAAAAAGTGGTGCATAAAGTTAAAAATGGGTGTGGCTTAAACGAAAGTAGTGGGTGTTGCTTTAATGGGGCGTGGCTCAAGGGGGTGTGGTTCGAGTCTGAGATGAATGAGCGATGGAGGGAGAAAGAAAGAAAGAAATAGGAAGGGAAGGAGAGAGAAGGAAAGAAAGAGGGATGGAGGGAAAGCAGGCCTAGATCCTACACCACAATAGCAATATGTGTATTCCAGAAAGTTCAACAATCAGCAGGTAAACATACTCCAAACACCTGGTGTTAGCAATTCCATCATCCCGACACCATGGTTGTTATAGTGTCAGGATGATTGAAGAGCATTATTTCTATTATTACATTGTAATATAAAATTAAATAGTTCAATTCTTCCTCTTCATAAAGCAGAATCAGTGGGAGCTCTGAGTGTGTCACTGTCACCTGCCACCATATGCCATGAGGTGTCTCCAGCGGAGTCCCTCCTTACATAAGGTGTCCACAGCAGAGTCCCTTCTTACACCGGGTGTCCCCAGCGGAGTCCCTCCTTTCATCAAGTGTACCTTATGTGTATAACGATAACACCACATCCTAGATCCGGACGAAAGGGAGGTAGGGAGAAAGAAAGGAAGAGAGAGGAAGGGAAG
>BLSH010481052.1:498646-526156 GCA_018402905.1 Glandirana rugosa
CTCGGACCTGACACCCATAATGTGATGGTGCACCATCTTGCTGGAAAAACTCAGGGAACATGTAGCAATTTCGCATATCCAGTGGCCTTGAGGTTTCCATTGATGAAGAATGGCCCCACTATCTTTGTACCCCATATACCACACCATACCATCAATTTTTTTGTTCCAACAGTCTTGGAGGGATCTATCCAATGTGGGATATGCGAAATTGCTACATGATGATGTGTTTCCCTCTTCATGCACTGAAGCTGGCATGTTCCCAGAGTTTTTCCAGCAAGATGGTGCACCACCACATTATGGGTGTCAGGTCCGAGCATTCCTAGATGAACAGTTTCCTGGAAAGTGGATTCGTTGTTGTGGGCCAGTTGAATGGCCCCCAAGGTCTCCCGATCTGACCCCCTTAGACTTTTATCTTTGGGGTCATCTGAAGGCAATTGTCTATGCTGTGAAGATACGAGATGTGCAGCACCTGAAACTACGGATACTGGAAGCCTGTGCTAGCATTTCTCCTGCGGTGTTGCTATCAGTGTGTGAAGAGTGGGAGAAGAGGGTTGCATTGACAATCCAACACAATGGGCAGCACATTGAACACATTTTATAAGTGGTCAGAAACTTGTAAATAACTCATGAAAGAATAAAGTTACGTTAAAACCAAGCACACCATTGTTTTTCTTGTGAAATTCCCAATAAGTTTGATGTGTCACATGACCCTCTTTCTATTGAAAAAACAAAAATTGGATTCAAAATGGTCGACTTCAAAATGGCCGCCATGGTCACCACCCATCTTGAAAAGTTTCCCCCCTCACATATACTAATGTGCCACAAACAGGAAGTTAATATCACCAACCATTCCCATTTTATTAAGGTGTATCCATATAAATGGCCCACCCTGTATATATATATATATATATATATATATATATATATATATATATATATATACTTAAAACCTCAATTATATGAAGGATCAACAGCTGCACGTGGCAATTTTCATGACAATAATAATAATATTACATATTAACAATCATAGTAATAATAATATTATTATTATTCTTAGAGATGTACAAATAAAAAAAAAATGTGATTGTGATTGTTTGCTAATTTCTCCTCTGATTTTAACCACTAGGCTCACATTCGTTAGCATGTACCCACTTCTCTGAAAGGCATATGGAATGATGTGAGCATTGTACACCACATCTAACCAGATATGTTTTTGAATGAAAAGACTTGTTGTTAGATGGATGCAAACTGAAGTCCCACGGATCAATTTTCTCAAACTTTTTAATAAATTAGTGAACGGAGGGGGACAGTTTGATAGTAAATAATGTTTAATCTTTCTGAAAGGGGGCAGGTCATTTTCTGATAACACCATTCCCCAATTCCTGGGGCATTGGTGGTTTGTAAATTGTTAGCACCAGGTTGATTCTTTCAAGAGCATTAAGCTGTGATTGCATGTAAACTTACATCAACATGGTTTGAGACCCGCACAGTCATGGCTCTCCAGCAATGACAACACCTGATGTGTCACACAGTTATCTTTGTGTGAGAAATAATCTTTTCTAATTTAATTTTAAAAAAGTTTAGGAAAGAAAATACAGGAAATCAAAAACCCAAAAAGTTATGATTTAGTAAAATGGACACCATTATTTCTATTGTCAGGAAGAAAATTGAATTAATCTGGCATAATTTATGATCTGGCAAAAATTGGTCCAAATTACTGCTTACTGGTTCAAGTATTTTCTGAGGAGAATGGCATCAGCCCCCCCCCCCCCCTTCCCCCCAGCACCCCCAGCATAAATCCTGGTCTCCAAAAAGCAGGTCCCTGGTATATCACATTCATACAATAACCTCATTTGATTAAAATTGCATTTTATTCGTGAAAAAAGCGGGTGAAAAGTTTGTCCAAAACAATATTAACACATATGGCTGATTAAGTACAATCACAATGTTTCACATTTTAACAAATTTAACATCTAAAATTAATCTATTCAAATTAAGTATTATTTCCAAAGATGTTCTCAGTTCCGCTGGGTGGAGGAACACTTCACGTTTCTCAACATGCTTCATGAATTCACTTCATCAGGGAAAGATGCTATTGAGAAGGTGTCTATAAGATACAGATATATGTTTTACTCTTATGGTAACAACAATATGCAACATCCAGACCAGAATCAGTCAATATATAGGACAGATACAATATCACTTACAAATCAGACCAGATTAAAACTGAAAATCTCCAGGAGGAACAACACCAAGGTGATTTACCCCAGGAGTTGTGGGGGTGTTTTGGACCCCCCAAAACAAAGAGACAATAGGAAAAGCAACAACAGGATGGCAAAGGACCACCGTAACAAACCAAAAGATCAGTATGTGATGACTGGACATAAAAAAATCAAAAGAAACAAATAATATTGCCCAAGGAATAAAACTGTAGGGGCCTATAAAATACCTTATAATTGATAAGCGTTAATATTTAGAGTATTACAGAAAAATTCACAAGGGCCTAGTGGTTGGCAGATTATGGATGTTACTCATAGAATGGAAGGTTATGGGTATAATTCATAGCAGATTCTAGAGAGATACATAACTAAGTGCATGTAGCTATGCATAAATAACCATTATACTTGCAGGAAAAAAGCTTGATAATCAAGACATTATATCCCATATATAAATTAGATATAACAACAAAATGCCTAGTTTAAGTATTCCACATAGTCAACTGGTTATAACAAAACCAACTAGTGTGGTTTGCACAGGTAATTAATTAAATATCTCACAGAGTACATGAAAAACCAACCTAGTGGAGCACTGCTCAAAAACGTTCTGTGGCGTTTTCCAATCCAATGCCCTAAGTGTGTGTCCCTGGCAATAAGAGACCACACCTTCCATGGCTCTCTTATCTGTGGTCCTAGCTCTCCCAATGTCATGGGAACACCACCAACCAGGATGCCCCAAATTGGGCCGCCCAAACCATACTGCTGAACTGCACAGCACAAATAGTACCAAAATCACAACACAAATTGGTTTGAATATGTATTCATGTATTAGGGATGTTGGTACATCACCTTATGTACCAGAACACACCAAGAAATAGTAGGTCCCTGTGAAGACTCCGCCTTAATAAGGAAGCACTAGGTTTCCTTATTAGGATAGTATATAACTAATTATACTATTTTCTTGTTAGGTGGCTTATATTACAGGGGACAAGGATACAAACCCCAGGTGGTGTTAAAAATAGGTTGCTCACTGGATCCTACCAGATGTCAGAGAAAACTAATTGTCACTCAGGAGATAGGGAGCTCAAGCTCCCTGTTTGATGGACCAAAAGTGAACTTGTAATTGATTTTTGGACGAGTTTATGAGTTTACCAAGCGAATCAAGTTTGCCAGTGAAACAATGTGCTGCTTAGTACCCAAGAAGCAGAACAAGAGCTCATCAAAAACCAAGAACTCAATCAGAAGCAGATGTTTATCCAGGAGACCATGGTCAGATGGAGAGATGACCAAGTGCCTTATTAACCATCTATGATTTCACTGCTCTGATAAGTAAGTGCTGATTGGACTATGAGGGATCAGTACAATATTGATAAGGTCAACAGCAAGTGTTAGTTTACCAACAGTTTATAATGCCATTGAGTATGGCTGGACTCAATGTTCTGCCTCTTCCTGTTGCTGTTCGGAAGATGGTAGAAAACTAATATAAATACAAATTGCTGCAATTACCTATGCCTGTATTTTAAAAAAAAGTATAGAATCAGTAATTTTAGGTTGATGATGTTTTGGGCACTGGAATTTAAGGCACAGAGGATTTTGGTACATTACATTCCAATGCTGAGATTTGTATTGATAGTTGTGCCAATGGTATCACAGTTTTCATTTTTAAGATGGTTTATATTAAACTGGTTTAGGTTAATCGTAAGTCAGAGGTAGGTGAAACTCAGAAATGAATAAAAGGATCCTCAGAGTCAATTGTGGTTCAGAAAATGTTATTGTTACCTTGGAAGACACAAAGTTGTTACAGTTTAAGGGTATTACAATACTCCATCTCTCCTGACTTTGATTTTCCCACGGATTGACTTTTGATCATCCTGCTATTAAACAGGCTACAATTTAAATGAATCTACTCTACTTCCTCTTACTCAAAGATTTTTGTTTCATCATGTCCAAACACACTTTTTTTTAGCCTAAAGGCCCGTACACACGGTACAATTATCTGCCGAAAACTGTAGTACGACAGCCTGTCGTACAATAATCCGACTGTTAGTATGCTCCATTCGACAGCCAATTTTCAATTATCGTCCAACAGAAGTTGTATGAGCAAACTAGAAAACTTTTGTCTGCCGACAAGGTGTCCTCCGATTTTCGGCTCATCTGTACAGAAGTTGGACAAAAAAAGTTGTAAGTACAAACACGCATACTCGGAATTCAGGAAGTGTTCGGTCGTGTAAACCTGCGTCCATAATTCACAATTCACATTCACCTGAACGTCCTCTTTATACGCTCGTAATACGTCACTATGTTTGGCTTTGTCAAACGATAATTTGACTACCATCAGTACGCTAGACAAAATCACGTGCAGCCGATTTTGAGAAAATTGGACGTGCAGTCGTACAACAATTGCATCGTGTGTATGAGGCTTTAGGTTTAATGACACCATAAATGAACATACTAAACAAATACAAGAGCTGCCACTGCTGATTTACCTTCTGAACATGCTAGTTGCCTGGCTATCATGCTAATCTAGTGGTTTCAATACTTCAAAAGTCTCTGACTCAGAAGTTCTGACTTCCTTCTGTCTACTTGCTGCATGTTTGTTCTGGGGTAGCAACACAGGACGTATTCAAGCCAAAAGCAGCCAGACAGTTAGCTTTTTCTGAAGGAGGTCAGCAATGGCACCTTTAATGTTTCTTGCAGTATAGATTTCCTTTGTTTTTTCTTTTAATACTTCACTGGTTTAAATGGTGATCTTTCATATTTGCCTTAGGTTCAGTTTAACCAAAATGTGAATATCCGGTTAAATCAAATGTGCATAAAACCTTATGTGCATTAATAGCTGATAAAAAGTGTAGGATGATTAATCAGATACAGAATGTTCATTTAAGTAGTCACAACTTCGGCATTACAGAGTATTGCAGAGACATAAGACGAGGAGGAAATGTTCTTCGCCACCCCACTCTATTTGTCAGTTTTCTGGGTACTAAATTCACTAATTGCAGGAAGAAGTGTCGCTGAGTCAACTTTTCCTGCAGTCTGTTATCTCAAGGCATGTCAATGGCTTGGGTTGTATGGAGTGTATGTGTCTAGGGTGTAGATAGTACATCAAGTGACACAGATAGACCCCTCCTAGATGCTGGTGTCCTATCTATTTTTCTACAGTATATCAAATGCATTACCTATTGAGTGCCTATGTCAATTTTTATTTCTTTTACTGATTTCATAGGTTTTTGGTAGGGATGCACCGATACCATTTTTCTCAACAGCAAGTACGAGTACCGATACTTTTTTTAAGTACTCACAGATACCAATTACTGATACCTGCCGACAACGGTTTTGTTTACACTTCAGCTGTCAGCAATGGTACAAAACATTGAAAAGTTATTTATAAATGAAATACATTCATTTTAATGCTGTGCTTTTTTTAATGTGAAACATGTAAATATATGTTAAAGGTGTAAAACTATGCAAAAAAAAAAAAGAGAGGGTTTGGGACTTTGAATGAGGTAGGCCTAGCATGGCTAAAAGATGAGTCAATGTAAAAAGACATGTTTTATTTGATACATATATAAAAAAAAACATGACATAGTAAAATGAGTACATGCATGGTAAAACAAGCATAACATTCATTAATAACCAGATATTCATGAAAACTTTGAGATGACATATTGAGGTATAAGGCAGTTGTCCTTCATATGGGATCGCTTGAAAAACAACATGGTGGGGTAACTTGGGAGTGGATGAAATAAAAACCATATAAAAAAAAAAGAAAGAAAATAGTGCAACAAAATTGTCCCGACACACGTTTCGTGGTTTCCTACCACTTCATTAGGGGTGAGTGCACCAACATCTGTAAAAAATCATAAATAAAACAATATGGTCCAATGTTACACCCAAACAGGAGGGAGACTATATATGTAAAGGAAGGGAGAAATGAACTCATCCCACGGAGTACTTTCATGTCAACTAAGTCTAAACCATGCGAACATGAAAACTGGTGGCTGCTTAAAATGTTCATTTTGGAATCTGAGGAAGGGGCCCACAGGAAAGCCGGACACTCATCATGGTCCCCAGAGGAAAAGAAAACACGTGATCAAAAGGAATCCATTTGAGCTCCAATGCTGTAAAAGTGAGTAAATTAGGTAGGCATCTCCCCATGGGTTGGCCACAATAGAAATCCTGCTCATGCCAGCAACAGGATGCCAGAAAGGGAGTGGGGAGGCGTGGTGTTGATGCGCAGTGGGACTGGCCCGCAAATCCACCCACATCAATCAAAGGTGGATGGAAGGAGAGAGGGAGGGTGCCCAATGCGCCTCGCAGCTCCTGGGTAATAAACCCTGACCAGCCCACCAGAAGGCATCACAGAGGATCAGACAGACTTGACCACATATGAAAAAATTACTACGTGCAGTATGAGTATTAACTCAGAATTAGCATGGGTCTTAATGAAAGGTGGATGAAAGACAAAAAAGTTTGCCTTGGACTGCATAAGAAGGGAATATAAGGTCACAGACTCCATAATAGCCGCTAGCATACCACCATCCCTAATAAAATGAAACAAAAGGAGGGGTTTGGCACTTTAAATGACACGTGTTGGATCACACATCTCCTTCCCTAATCTATATGCAAAAAAGAGAGGGTTTGGGACTTTGAATGATGTAGGTCTAGCATGGCTAAAAGATGAGTCGATGTAAAAGATATGTTATATTTGATACATAAAAAAATACAAAAAACATGACATAGTAAAATGAGTACATGCATGGTAAAACAAGCATATCAATCGCATATTATCAACCAGGTATTCATGAAAACAATCAGAGCAACTTTGAGATGACATATTGAGGTATAAGGCAGTGGTCCATCATATAGGATCGCTTGAAAAACAACATGGTGGGGTAACTTGGGAGTGGATGAAATAAAACCATATAAAAAAGGTGTAAAAATATTAACAAACAAAACCAAAAAAAAAGTTGTATTTATTAATAGTTTAGTTTATAAAATAGAATTGATTATAAAAAAAAAATAATCAGCAGGAATATAATTTAATGAGGATGGAGAATAAGGAACTCAAACTGACTTCATCTGCAGACTGAAGTTCATCACTTTAATCTGTAGATGAATAAACAGAAAGATACAAAATAAAACAATGGGGTTGATTTACTAAAGGCAAATCCACCCAAGATGACCAATTTCTACTGTGTTTATCTGGACCAGGCAACTTTCTCTTGCCAGTGTAGCCATGTGCTCCTTCAAGAGTGGCTGATAGTTGTGGTCCACCTGCCCGCTGCCCTCAATCACACGATTTCCACACACCCGGAGTCACTGAACAGGCCGGTACTTTGTTTTGATGTTTTATTTAGGGGTTGAACTTGGATAGGGATTAGGGATGACTGTAGGATGCCCAGTAATTGAACATGGGACCTTACTATATACACCTCCGGTATATACACTTCTCTTCCAGCACATTACTTGCTGACTGTTACTCCTCTCCTCTCTCCAGCACACACTTGCTGACCATTACACTACTTTCTCCCTAGTATGAAATTTATCCTCCATGACACTTCCTCTTCACCACAGCTAGCACATGGTGAGGCCTACTGCAGCTGCTAGCAAGGCCTCAGGACCACCCTTTGTGGGTAAGAGCCGCAGGTTTCCATCCATGAAACCATGGACCCTCGCTTGTGTAACTAAGTACGTTAGTGCTAGCTGAGCCTTGGATGAACATCAACTCCCTGCTCATCCATCTTCCAGACCCATCCGGCCTGTCTTGTGGTCTAATGACTCTCCTTCCCTTGGTTGTCTCCTCCCAGCCTCTACAGAATGCTTGCTCTCCTTCCAGACTGTCTCAACCTTCTCATCCAACTCCCAGGGGCCTCCACTCACCGACTATTTGGAGGATCCTTAAAGAGTCTCTTTCAATGTATACCTCAGTTGCTCTCCTGCTTCCTTGTGCCACCCCAGGAGCCGACTCCCACTCCTGGCTGCACCCAAGCCCCAGGCCGCAGGTTCACCCCCCCAGACTGGGGGCTCCCCTCCCGGACGAGGCCTGATCAGCAGCTCAAGCTACATCCTCATCTCTTCCACCTGAACTCTCCTGACACCTGATGGCAGATTGCTGTATTTAAGGATGACTGCCCCTTATCAACCCAGCCTGTGGATTGGTCAGGGCTCCTTATCATACATCAGGAAGTGACACCTCTTCATCCATCCCCCATCTAGAGCTTTCCCAGCTCAAGGGGAGGAAATCTCTAAGGGGTGTCCCTTCTCTCCATCTCCAGCCCCTCCCTTGAACCACTCCCTAGCCCAGATCAAAACATTCAGGCCTGCACTTACAGTCAGGCCTAACTAGATTTTTCCTCTCCCACTAAAAATCTACAAAAGTAAAGCACCTACACTATGGGGGCGCTACACCAGTAAAGACCTAAACCTCACTAAGAGGACTTTAAGAGGGGGTGCTGCTATAAGGAGACTCTGATCTAAAGGGGGGTCTGTAGGGGAGGGGCGCTGACAGCTGATCTAATGATTACCAAACATTAGATACGCAGTAGGCACTCATTAGCTCACATTCACCTTCTATCAGTGCCCACTCCTTCCTTAGAGACCTCCATTAGATCAGAGATATCCCCCTTATATTAGCACTCCCTGTCTCTTAAAGTTAAAAAAAAAGACACAGCCACTGCTCCCAATTTGACATCCATTTGGATGCGGGTCCCTGAACGCACACTGCGTGGGTTTAGGGACACACATCCACACCTAACTTACTGCCTCCCAACTGGTATGAATGGGACTGTCTGCACTAAGATGCATGGAAAACCTGTACCATCCTCTGCAGGCAAAACACACCCCTCACTTAGGTTTATGCTTAAGTATGGCTTCCAAAGACTACTTACTTTTTTTTTCAATGATATTACAAAGATTACGACTGCAATGAATATTTACACCCTGATTTTTCATTCATAGTACCAATGTTATGTACTTATTATTATTATATATTATTATTTTACATTTTGTTGTATATTGAAGCTAGTCTATAAAATAAATGTGTATTTGAAAAGCACTCTCCCTTCACCAGGAAGAGTTTACTGTACCGCGTTACCTCCAAACTAGACTAAACAAAGCAACATAAAAACTTGGTGACTTTGTTTAGTCTACTGCACAGGGGTCAATTTTTACTGTCTGAACATATCCTGGTTGAGCCTAAAAATGCCGCACAGCTTCTTGTTCCTGAAAGGAAGTGACAAACATCTCCAGCATTTATATTTAACACTTATCCTTATTTTTCTACACAGATTTAGAATATAAGAGTTTCTCTGAGTGATTGCGATATTGTTACAAGGGGATTTTTTTTAGGAATGGAAGATGAGTGTGTTTACGCAGGTCTAAGGTCATGCTTTTCATGTTAATCTCAAATAAACAGACAGGGATTGATTCAAAACGGGAAGCCATAAGGAACTGCAGTGTTGAAGATGCCCACAGACCCAAGATGACAGATTTTACTGTGTTTATCTGGACCAGGCAACTTTCTCTTGCCAGTAAAACACCTACAACTACCTCTAGCTGAGACTTCTCAGATTTAGTAACCAGACAAGTTAGAAAATCTCATTCAAGTGTAGCACCCTCTAGGTAGGTAGATGCTAGAGGTTAGATTTTTCTGTGAGAGTAAGAAAATTCGGGCAGGCCTAGCTGGTGGCTAGGCCTGTTTGTTTTCATTCTGGGCTGGGAGTGGCTCAGTGTAGAGCTGGTGACTCACCACAGGCAGTTTCCCTGAGACCTCCCTCTTCTTTCCACTGCTTTTCTGGAAGGTTCTGGAAAGAGAGGAGGAGAGGAGAGGTAGAGCTGTCTGGGGTATTCTGGGGAGCCCTGACCAATCTCCAACCTGGATTGGCAGGGGGGCAGGCCTCCTTAAATACCTAGGGCCCGCTCAGCGTGGGGGGAGTTGTCGGGTGGAAGAGATGGAGTACTGAGGCTGTCGGGGGCCTTGGAGGGAGCCCCCAGTCTGGGGTCATGGTGACTTTGGGCCTTGGCTTGAGTGTGGATAGGGCCCTCCAAGAAAACATGGAGGTGTCCTGGTCCAGAGGAGCAAAGGAGGACAGCAGGAGAGTGTACTGCCAAGCAAGTCAACAGGGAGAGTAACCACCGGTTGCAACTAGGAGGGCTGGTGAGTGAAAGGCACAGTTGAAAAGGACTGGGGAGGCACACCTGAGAGGACTGGGAGAGTGCAGTCGGATATAGATGCAGAACCAAGAGAAAGGACTGTGGTGTCGTGGGCAGTGGTGTCAGGCAGCTGCAGCCAGGAGGACTGGCAGGGCCTGGAGAGGGCTGACTGGGACCAGTAGCCGCATGTGGGACAGCTAGCATCTGAACTTTCTCTACACTATAGGGGCCTGCGGTCCCTACCTGCAATGGGCAATTCACTGAGGCCTGGCTGAGTCAGTGTCAGGCCTACCAAATATGTACTAGCTGACCCTGGGAGCTAAAGCAAGAGAAGTGCTGGAGGAGCTAAGGAGTGATGGTCTGCAGCAAGAGTAGTGCTGGAGGAGTTGAGGAGAAACAGTCTGAAGCAAGAGTTGTGCTGGAGTGAAGACTGGAGTGTATATACTAGAGTGTATATAGCGGTCCCAAGCAATGTTCTATGAATAATACTGGGAATCCCATATTCCCCTTACTCCATCCAAGTCCAATCCCCTCAATAAAAAAACAAAGTTCATGGACTGATCTATGTCTCTGAGTGTCTGAGAGATGAATGCCAGGCTGGACAGGGTGACGGGTGAACCACTACATTCAGCAGCCACTGCGGGGGTACTGCTACACAATCACTGTGGTTTTTCTCCCAATAGGCAGATGCTAGAGGTTTTGACACATGGCTCCTGTTTCCATCTATGTAGTTTACACATTAAAGTGTCACTAAACCCATATAATAAAAAAACGACCAATAAATGGTGTATTACATGCTGTTCATACTCACTCAATCACTATGAGATTTGTTTTCTGTATTCTGGGAAAAAAAATGGTCGATCCTGCTGTTCTCTACCTCCACCTTCTGCCCATGTCTATAATTCAGCTAGGGATTTTGCAGCTGTGGTGCCAACTCTGCACATACTCAGTTTTCAGTGAGTTTCTATGCTGAGCATTTCCTCCCTATCACATCTGAGCAACCCTGGTGACTATAGAGTCACACATGTGGCCATATACACAGTGGTAAATCACAGCCCACTCCTTCCCTCCTCCTCCTTGCCCACGAACCAGCTAAACACAATGGGAGGGGCAAGATATTACATGCAGATTTATGGAGACTTCGCCTCCCTCTTATTCTAAGACACAGGCTGGAGGGGTGTGACACAACCTGTGACTGGCAGAAATCCACCCACACTATGTTATTGTGAAAAAATAATAAAGATTTGATTTAAAATAGAGGTGTAAGTCAAACTGGGACTTCTGAGTTTATATAATAAACAACAAATTTCAAGGAATGGAAACTGCATTTATTTATTTTACTCCGAATCATCCTAGGACAGCCTGTTTCACTTGTGTTCCCACAGAAAGATTTATCTCTTGTGCAATTTCATGACAGATTATGCGTTAATTATCCAGGATAAGCCGTAACATACTGAAGGTTCACAGGAATGACTGCTGTGGGCTGGGAACCACCACAGCCAGGATTGTCACTGACGAATATACAGCCATATTTTAAACGTTTACACCATTCAAATGTTTTACTGCGGCTGAGCTTCTCATCACAGTACTGTGCTTGAAGTCTTCTGTAGATACCTGTGGGTTTTACACCTTCATTCACAAGAAATGTCATGACCACACACTGTTCCATGCACGCGCTTTTGTCTGCCATCTTCATTAACGGGTCTCTGGACTGGCCCGCGACATGTGCGCCGCAGTTTTTTTTTTTTTTTATTTTGAACATGTGACCAGCAGCAGAGGACTAGAAGCTCCTCCTGCTTATGTTTCCCTGCAGACAGGCTGGGAAAGAGCTGGGACATGTGACAGCTGTATATTGATTAGGAAACATTTATACAGTAATCAGTGGCTATTTAAAGCTCTGATCGCTGTATAAATGTCACTGGTCCCAAAAAAGTGTCAAAAGAGTCCGATCTGTCCGCCACAATGTCGCAGTCCCGATAAAGATAGCAGATCGCCGCCATTACTAGTAAAGAAAAATAAATAATAAAAATGCCATAAACCTATTCCCATAGTTTGTAGACTCTATAACTTTTGTGCAACCCAATTAATATACGCTTATTGTGATTTTTTTACCAAAAATATGTAAAAGAAACTGATGAATACAATTTTTCTTTTATTTTTTTTTGGATATTTATTATAGCAAAAAGTTAAATAATATATATTTTTTTTCAAAATTGTCGCTCTTTGTTTATAGTACAAAAAATAAAAACCGCAGAAGTGATCAAATACCACCAAAAGAAAGCTCTATTTGTGGGGAAAAAAGGATGTCAATTTTGTTTGGGTACAACGTCGCGCGACAGTGCAATTGTCAGTTAAAGTGATGGAGTGCCGTATCACAAAAGTGCTCTGGTCATTAAGGGAGCCTGGACCAATACTTAATTACTGCATGCGTTTATTTTTGTATCTCCTTCTATGAATTGAGTTTAATGCCTTCTCATGCGGTGTTTACTGAACGTTTTCAGAGTTTTGCTGTATATACCGTAAAACGGCATAGTGAATTGACATAAGAGGAAGAGTTGCATTTCGGTGTGCCACCGTTTTTATCTTACTCTAGCGTGGTTTATAGCACACATTACCCAATATTTATTGGGAATGTTAATATTGATTCTATTATATAATATACCAATTAGATAACCTACCCTATCAGACCGAGTAAGAGGCCTGGTGTAGATGTGCCAGAAAGATGATCGACATTCCTCTTTGGCACAAAAATACAGGTACTAGTTTGTATTGTGTATATACACCACATAACATGTTACCCTTAATTTTTTAATTGAAAAAAAATGTTCATTATCATTATTTTATACCTAGGTATACACTTTTTTTAGTGTCCAGCTCAGCCAACCCACATCCCCTGTGTCCGCCCCCCTGACTCACTAGCAAACCCCCTCTCTTTTTGGAGCCTTGGTAACCACAAGTAAGCACATATTATGTATATTTAAATAGAGAATAATATGGCAATGTGTACATTTTTTAGAAGTTTGTACTTTAAGGTATACCTAAATATGTACATTTTTACCTATAGTCTGCAAGGAAAAGGTCCAGAAGAAGCTCATTGCGAAACGCGTCCACAATCTACTCTCTACTTTTATGCATATAGTCTTGGTATCATGTATCATGTATCACCTCTTGGCATAATGTAGTTTGTTATTACCTTGTAGACTTGAAATCAGGGTTTCCCTTTTTTGGATACCCATATGGTTTACCAACAATATATTTTTTTTAAATTTTTGTATACCCTTGTATTGTAAAATGATATTATAAATGTAAAATGTTTTAACAAATCGAATTGGTCTTGTATGTGCCTGCAAAGTCCGCCTAGTTGTATATGGGGATCTTCCCCATATTTGTCTGTACTCATAGTGAATTGACAGTTTCACCATCGCATGCGCTATTTAGACCCCTTTCACACTGAGGTGCTTTCCTAGCATTTTTGCGCTAAAAATAGCGCTTCCAAAATGCTTCTAAAACGCTGCCCATTAATTCCAATGTACCTATTCACACTGGGGCGTTGCGCTGGCGCTGCGTTTAAAAAAGTCCTGCAAGCATGATTTTTTGTGCTTATTCTGAGCGCTAAAAATAGCGCATTAAAATGCCCATATACATTGAAATGAATGTAAAGCACTTTAAAAGCGCATTAAAAGCGCCAGCAAAACGCACAGAGGTTGTGGAAAGGTCAAAATACCAGGAAGTAAACAGGATGAAATGTAGGGGTTTTGCTATTCAGTTAACGCTTGCGCTTCAAAAGCGCTTGAAAAACGCCTGTGCGCTAGCGCTAATTATAGCGTTAACGCGGTAAAAAACATGCTAATAACGCTTGATGTTTTGCATGCAGTTTTCCAACGCCTCAGTGTGAAAGGGGTGTAAGGGAAACTGTGTCCAGACACCTAAATACTGCATGCGATCTGCTTTAGTGAATGGAGCTTGTTTTAAACTACTGGAGACCCTTCCCTTCATGGGCCAGTTTATGTAAAAGGTGAACTTAGCCTTTAATATTTAATTCTTACCCTGCCCCTTAATTCATGAGCTCCCCATTCTAAACACTTAACCTAACCTCAAAAGTTAGACATTTAAGTTTAAACTCTATATTACAACAAAAACAAACACAATCCTAAACTTCCGATTACCATGTAATTCCCCAAACCCTATCTATAAAATGTAACTTAAAGCAGAGTTAAAGCAGAGTTCAACCCATAAGTGCAATGTCTGCTTTTTTGCTCCCCTCCACCCCCTCCGGTGCCAATTTGGCACCTTTCAAGGGGGAGGGAGGAACGGGGACCTGTTTTTGGCGAGTACCCTTTCCCACTTCCAGGAGACTGCGCCGCGGCGCCGTCCCTCGGGGGTTCGGCCCCCCTCCTCCTTCCTCCACTACGGGGCCAATTAGAAAGTGCAGCGCGCTTCGTGCATGAACAGTAGGGAACCGTCTGTAAAGCTGGTTTCCCTTAGTGGAGATGGCGGCGGAAGCCCCAGAAAGCCGATCCAAAGATAGGATGGGATGCTGACACTGTGAGCTCCCTGAACAGGTAAGTGTCCATATATTAAAAGTCAGCAGCTACAGTATTTGTAGCTGCTGACTTGTAATTTTTTTCCCCAAGATGGAACACCTCTTTAACCCCAAAAGGCAGCCCTTAAAGCGGTAATAAATCCAAAACCAAACATTTTATATATTGCAGCTTACCAATCATTAAATGTGGTGGCTGCATTCGTTTTCTGTTTTTAGTTTTTTTTTCATTAATTTTCACCTGGTGATCCATACTGTAACACACCTCATGTCAGGGTGTCTACACCTCACTGGAGGAGCAACGGAGACACCTTTGGACAGCAGCATTGTCAATTTGTGAGAGGGTGATGTTAAATGCATGAGCAGATTTTGGGCTCCATTCACACCTATGAGAGGTAAGAACACCGCACTACCCAAATATGTATGTTATAGCTGTCAGCACGACACTCACCAGAATTGGAAAACAATGTTAAAAACTATAAGTGCGGCGCTTATGATATAGGAGAGGAGAGAGATCGACTGCAGCAGCGTGAGTAGATTGATTTCTAGTGTGCCATACAGTGCCCCATCAGTGCCACTACAGTGCTCTTCTGTGCCCTACAATGCCATCAGTGCCACTACAGTGTTCAGCAGTGCTTATCAATGCCAAATCAGTGCCCTCAGTGCCACAACAGTGCTCTTTAGTGCCACTACAGTGCTCATCAGTGCCCTACAGTGCCACTACAGTGCTATCAGTGCCACTACAGTGCCATCAGTACCCATCGATGCCACTAGAGTGCTCATCAGTGCCCTATGGTCCCACCTACAGTGCTCATTAGTGCCACTACAGTGCTTATCAGTGCCTTATGGTGCTCATCAGTGTACTACGGTGCCACTACAGTGCTCATCAGTGCCCTACGGTGCCACTACAGTGCTCATCAGTGCCATCAGTGCCCATCAGTGAGTGCTTATCAGTGCCCTACAGTGCACATCAGTGAGTGTTTTTCAGTGCTCATCAGTGGCCTACAGTGCCATCAGTGCCCTACAGTGCCATCAGTGAGTGCTCATCAGTGCCACTAAAGTGCTCATCAGTGCCACTACAGTGCTCATCAGTCCCCTATGGTGCTCATCAGTGCCCCTACCGTGCTCATCAGTGCCACTACAGTTCTCATAAGTGCCCATCAGAGAGTGCTTATCAGTGCCCTACAGTGCACATCAGTGCCATCAGTGAGCGCTTATCAGTGCTCATCAGTGTCCTAAAGGTATCATCAGTGCCCTACATTGCCATTAGTGAGTGCTCATCAGTGCCACTAAAGTGCTCATCAGTGCCACTAGAGTGCTCATCAGTGCCACTACAGTGCCCTATTATTGCTCATCAGTGCCCAATAATGCACATCAGTGCCCATCAGTGAGTGCTTAACAGTGCCACCCTAACAGTGGATCCCCATCAGCGCCCGTCAATACTGCTTTATCAGTGCACATCAGTGTCAGCTAATCATTGCAGCCTCAGTGCAGTTCATTAATGCACATCAGTCCAATCTCATCAGTGCACATAACTGCACCCTCATCAGCACCCATCAGTGCACCTTCTTTAGAACCCAACAGTGCAGCCTCATTAGACCAGCCTCATCAACACCCATCAGTGCAGCCACATCTGTCCCAGTGCCCCTATTGCAGCAGTTTGTCACCACAGCCCACAGTCACCAGTATGGCAAACAAAATTTTTTTCCAGTGAGGAGGCATACCAAATTCTAAGCTTGACTGACAAGAGCAACGGGGAGCTCTCTGTTTTGGAGTCTGATTCTGATTTGGATTATGAACCCGTTTTAAGTAGTGGGTCTGCTACAGAATCAGAGGAAGAGGAAACTGTGCCTGCCAAATGAAGGCGTTCTGGCGAGGAGCAGACTACCACAAGTAGAGCAGTGGCATCCACCAGCAGCTCAGTGCAATCCACCATTAGCGCAGTGGCATCCACTAGTAGCACAGTGGCATCCCCAGTCCAAATATATCTGCGTGGATGAGTCACTTGTCCAGTTGACTGGCAGGCTGGGCTTCAAGCAGTTTATCTCCAGAAAAAGGGCCGTCATGGGGTTAAACTCTACAAGTTGTGTGCCAGAGCCATGTGGTACACCTATGCTTTCCTGGTGTACGAAGGAAAGGACACCCAGCTGCATCCCCCTGAATGCCCAGAGTACATTGGATCAAGCGGAAAAGTTGTTTGGGAGCTTGTATATTCACTCCTTAAAAAGGGTTACTATCAATATGTGGATAATTACTACACAAGTTTGCCCCTCTTCCGCAATCTTCACTGGAAGAAGATTTCAGCATGTGGCATTGTGAGAGTCAATAGGAAGGACTTCCCACAAAGGCTTGTTAATCCAAGATCACAACGAGGGGAGTTGGCGACTTTGCAGAATGAGGAAAGGACAAACGAGACATATACATGCTCTCATCAATTCATAATGACACCTACATGCAAATCCCCAGAAGCAGTGGCGCAACTAGTACTTTCAGGGCCCCGATGCAAGAAACCATGAACCCTGAATGGAGCTCTTTCCTCTGAGCCTGGTGGCGGGACACCAGGGCCTGGTTGCAAATGGGTGGCTGCATATAAAGAAGCCGTTCTCTCTCTCCATCCCCCCCCTCCTCCTCTCCCTCCCGCAGGCATTCAGCGGCTGCCAGTGTTTCTCAATCTTTTTCCAGTCAGGGCACCCTTGAAGTATACCCCTAGGTGAATAGGACTGCACTGAAACTACTCCGCAATTGTGGGCACTGCACACCGTTGCAGCATAGTGATGGTTCATTTGGGGGTTAAAACAGGTGGCCAGGAGGCAACATATTGCCTCTGTACTGGCTGTCAAACGCCTCTGAAAAGCGATCTGAGCATGGATTGCTTTTCAGAGCAACAGCATTTTCTTGCTGGTACTATGAAAAAGTGGTAAAAAAGATCAGTAGGCACGCACACACACACACACACACACACACATACATATACAGCGTTGCTCATAAGTTTACATACCCTGGCAGAATTTATGATTTCTTGGCCATTTTTCAAAGAATATGAATGAGAACACAAACACATTTCTTTCCCTCATGGTTAGTGTTTGGCTGAAACCATTTATTAATCATAATGACAACAGAAACTACCCAAATGACCCTGAACAAAAGTTTACATACCCCAGATCATGATACCGTGTATTGCCCCCTTTAACATCAATGACAGCTTGAAGTCTTTTGTAGTATTTGTGGATGAGGCTCTTTATCTTCTCAGATGGTAAAGCTGCCCATTCCTCTAGGCAAAAAGACTCCAGTTCCTGGAAATTTTTGGGCTGTCTTGCATGAACTGCACGTTTGAGATCTCCCCAGAGAGGCTCAATGATATTGAGATCAGGAGACTAAGATGGCCACTCCAGAACCTTCACTTTATTCAGCTTTAGCAAGTGACAGATTGACTTGGTCTTGTGTTTTGGATCATTGTCATGTTGGAATGTCCAAGTACATCCCATGTGCAGCTTCCTGGCTGATGAATGCAAATGTTCCTCCTGTATTTTTTGATAACATACTGCATTCATCTTGCCATCATTTTTGACCAAATTTCCTGTCCCTTTGTACCTCACACATCCCCAAAACATCAACGATCCAACTCTGTGTTTCACAGGCCTTGTTGACTCCTCTTTCAAGCATTTATGGCTGTGGCCAAAAAGCTCAATTTTGGTCTCATCACTCCAAATGACTTTGTGCCAGAGGGTTTGAGGCTTGTCTCTGTGCTGTTTGGCGTATTGTAAGCAGGATAGTTTGTGGCATTTGCGTGGCAATGGCTTTCTTCCGTCAACTCGACCATGCAGCCCATCTTTCTTCAAATGCCTCCTTATTGTGCATCTTGAAACAGCCACACCACATGTTTTCGGAGAGTCCTGAAGTTATTTGTGGGTATTTGTGGGATTTTCTTTGCATCCGGAACAATTTTCTTGGCAGTTATGGCTGAAATTTTATCTGGTCTACCTGACCGTGGTCTGGTTTCAACAGAACCCCTCATTTTCCACTTCTTGATTAGAGTTTGAACACTGCTAATTGGCATTCTCAATTCCTTGGATATCTTTTTATATCCCTTTTCTGTTTTATACAGTTCAACTACCTTTTCCTGCAGATCCTTTGACAATTCTTTTGCTTTCCCCATGACTAAGAATCCAGAAACATCAGTGCAGCACTGGATGAAAGATGCAAGGGTCTGTCAGGAGTCCAGAAACTCATTGACCTTTTATACACACACACTAATTACAAGCAAACAGATCACAGGTAAGGATGGTTACCTTTAATAGCCATTCAAACCCCTTTATGTCAACTGATGTTCATGTTATCAGGCCAAAATCACAAGGGTGTGTAAACTTTTGATCAGGGTCATTTGGGTAGTTTATGTTGTCATTATGATTTAAAAAGTGTAAACACAGTTGATTGATAATAAATGGCTTCAGCCAAACACTAACCATGAGAGAAAGAAATGTTTTTGTGTTCTCATTCATATTCTCTAAAAAATGGCCAAGAAATCATAAATTCTGCCAGGGTATGTAAACTTATAAGCACAACTGTATATATAAACACACACACCTAATATACACACACTTATATATAAAACACACACATACTGTATATATAAGCACACACTCATATATAAATGCACATATGAACTAACATATATACTCATAAACACACACACACATGCACCCACACACACATATATACTGTAAATACATACACAGATAGCCTTTTAAAAAACGACAGAGTACTGTACCTCTTCCTGCCGGGTACTGCACTGTAGGGGGAGACAAAGAGCACAGCACACGCTGTGCTTTCACTTTAGATATAAAACAGAAAAGCTCCCCATAGTGCCGATATACAGCTCGGCTAGGGAACGGGGAGCTCTATTTCTATCTAGGTATTCAAGGGGCCCCCTACAGCATGGGGCCCAGTCGTCATGGCGTCTGTTGCAACTCCTGTACATCTGCCACTGCCCGGAAGGTACAGCACAATCCAGAAACCAGCATGTGTCCATGATTACAATTTGTTCATGGGGGAGACTACTTCAAAGATCAAATGATCCATCCCTACCTTGCTGTAAGAAGAACCCACCATTGGTATAAAAAGTCTCACTTTATTTTTTCAATTTGGCCATTTATAATAACACATATGTGATTTACCATAAATCCACCAAGACCCCCGTATCCTATCAAGAGGAAATAGTCACTGCCCTTTTGTACCCTGAAGGCAATCGCTCAGATTCAGTGAGCAGACTCCAAAAAACGCAATTTTCCTGAGAAAATCCCTAACTGTGAAACAGGCCAAAGACGTCAAAAGAAATGCTGGGTGTGCTCCAGAGGAGGAGTTAGAAGAGACACCACATATTATTGTCACCAGTGTCCTTGCCAACCAGGCCTCTGCATAGGTGACTGTTTCCACCGTTACCATAGTTCTCTGCATTATTAGTGAAGTATTGTAAACGTAATTCTCAATTCCTGCCATTTACGTCCCTAGAACACCTAATGGTACTCCTTGCATGTTGGTGTTCTGTATGTGGCCAGGCTGTGTAAAAGTCTCACACATGTGGTATAGCCATACTCAGGAGGAGTAGCAGAATGTATTTTGGGGTGTTCCTTTTGGTATGTACATGCTGTGTGTTAGAAATATCTTATTCCCCTTTTTTTTTTCCACCTCCTCCTCTTTTTTTTCTCACCACCCCCCCCCCCCACCTCCTTTTTTTTTCCTTTCCCTATCTCTCTCTACGCTTTTTCCATTTCCTCTTAGTAGTGTCTTCTCCCTTTTCATTACCTCTTTGCATATTTTTCTTTCAAGCTGGTTTTTGCTGGGTAAAATAGTCTTTGTGGGGTACAGAGGCCGGGTCTCCCAGATTTTTCTTTTTATGATCTCACACATTTGGTATCACCATACTCAGGAGGAGTAGCAGAATGTGTTTTGGGGTGTAGTTGCAAGTATGCTTATGTCATGCGAGAGAAATAGCCAGTTAATATGACAATTTTGTGAAAAAAAAAATCTTCATTTTGCAAAGAATTGTAGGAAAAAAATTACAACTTCAAAAAACTCACCGTGCCTCTTACTAAATACAGTGAAAGGTCTTCTTTCAAAAAAAAGGGGTCATTTTGGGGGGTATTTGTACTTTACTGGCTTGTTAGTGTCTCAAGAATTGAGATAGGCTGTGATCAAGTGTGATCAGGTTTTAATGATCGGCACTATAACTTGTAGACTCTATAGCCTTCACAAAGACCAAATAATATACACTGATTTGGGTTATTTTTACCAAAAATATGTAGCAGTATAACTTTTGGCCAAAATGCATGAAGAAAAATTATTAATTTGCTAAATTTTATAACAGAAACAAAGAAAAATGCATTTTTTTACAATTTTTTTTTTAAATTTATAGTGCAAAAAAAAAAAACAATGGTGATTAAATACCACCAAATGAAAGCTATATTTGTATGGAATAAAAGGACAAAAAATTAATTTGGGTACAGTGTTGCATGACTGAGTAATTGTCATTCAAATTGTGAGAGCACTGAAAGCTGAAAATTGGCCTGGCTAGGAAGGGGATATAAGTGCCCAGGGGGCAAATGGTTAAATGGTCTGTGGGATGACCAGATTGCTTGCACTGTCAAATTACTATTTGTGCTGCTCTCCTCACCTGTTTTTGACAGTTTTTTTCACAATCATCCAAATACCATATCTCTTCAATAAGGACACCTGTAGAATCACTTTCAGAGAATCCCATACCTATTCCTGTTAATGACTGAGATTGCAACTGGATCCCGACAAAAAGATGGACGGTTAACTTTGTACCTCTGTATTTGCTATATATGGTGCTCTTATACTTTATATTTGATAAGTACTAGTATATTTTGTAGAGAAGTTGGCTGAGAAAGCCAGTTCAGGTTTCCGTTTCCTTCACCAGTTTAAAGGAGGCCAACTGTGTCAAAGATTAGATATTGTTGTAGGTTTCTTAGTGCTAACAATGCTTGTAAGTTTTTAAAGAATACATTTCTATCTAGATAGCTACAGTATCTCTCAAAAGTGAGTACACCCATCACATTTTTAAAAATATTTTATTATATCTTTTCATGTGACAACACTGAAGAAATGCTTGTACAGTATAACAGTGTAAATTTGCTGCCCCTCAAAATAACTCAACACACAGCTATTAATGTCTAAAGCGTTGGCAACAAAAGTGAGTATACCCCTAAGTGAAAATGTCCAAATTCGGCCCAAAGTGTCAATATTGTGGCCACCATTATTTTCCAGCACTGCCTTAATCCTCTTGGGTATTGAATTCACCAGAGCTTCACAGGTTGCCACTGGAGTCCACTCCTCCATTGTGACATCATGGAGCTGTTGCATATTACAAACCTTGCGCTCCTTCACCTTCCGTTTGAGGATGCCCCACAGATGCTCAATAGGGTTTAGGTTTGGAGACATGCTTGGCCAGTCCATCATCTTTACCCTCAGCTTCTTTAGCAAGGCAGTGGTCGTCTTGGAGGTGTGTTTGGGGTCGTTATGTTGGAATACTGCCCTGCGGCCCAGTCTCTGAAGGGAGGGGATCATGCTCTGCTTCAGTATGTCACAGTACATGTTGGCATTCATGGTTTCCTCAATGAACTGTAGCTCCCCAGTGCAGGCAGCACTCATGCAGTCCCAGACCATGACACTCTTACCACCATGCTTGACTGTAGGCAAGATACACTTTGTACTGCTCACCTGGTTGCCGAAACATACGCTTGACACCATCTGAACGAAATAAGTTTATCTTGGTCTCATCAGACCACAGGACATGGTTCCACTAATCCATGTCCTTAGTCTGCTTGTCTTCAGCAAAATGTTTGCAGGCTTTCTTGTGCATCATCTTTAGAAGAGGCTTCCTTCTGGGACGACAGCCATGTAGACCAATTGTGCATTCATCTTCTTAGGTTGATCATTGCGAGGCCAGTTCTGAGTGGAACCTGTCCTGTTAAACCGCTGTATGGTCTTGGCCACTGTGCTGCAGCTCAGTTTCAGGGTCTTAGCAATCTTCTTATAGCCTAAGCCATCTTTATGTAGAGCAACAATTCTTTTTTTCAGATCCTCAGAGAGTGCTTTGCCATGAGGTGCCATGTTGAACTTCCAGTGACCAATATGAGAGAGTGAGAGCGATAACACCAAATTTAACACACCTGCTCCCCGTTCATACCTGAGATCTTGTAACACTAACGAGTCCCATGACACCAGGGATTGAAAATGGCTAATTGGGCCCAATTTGGACATTTTCACTTAGGGGTGTACTCACTTTTGTTGCCAGCCGTTTAGACATTAATGGCTGTGTGTTGAGTTATTTTGAGGGGACATCAAATTTACACTGTTATACAAGCTGTACACTCACTACTTTACATTGTAGAAAAGTGTTATTTCTTCAGTGTTGTCTCATGAAAAGATATAATGAAATATTTACAAAAATGTGAGGGGTGTACTCACTTTTGTGAAATAGTGTGTGTGTATATATATATATATATATATATATATATATATATATATATATATACAATAAGTGCAGGCCAGAATGTTTTGATCTGGGCGGGGGAGTGGCCCAGGGAGGCAGGAAGGAACATCTTTTGGATACTCCTCCCTTTTTGAGGTGGAAAGCTCTGGAAAAGGGGATGGATGAGGAGGAGTCACTTTCTGATGTATGACAAGGAGCACTGACCAATACACAGTTTGGACTGGCAGGGGGCAGCCCTCCTTAAACACAGAGATCTGTCAGCAGAGGGGAGGAGAGTGTCGGGTGGAAATGCGGAGAATGTAGCAGAGGTGCTGAGAGGCCTCACCTGGGAGAAAGCCCCCAGTCTGTGGGGGTGACCTTGAGGCCTGGAGGCTAAGGTGCAGCCAGGAGTGGAGTCAGTTCCTGGAGCAGCACAAGGGAGCAGGAGCAATGGCGTCACTAGGGTTGGTGTCACCTGGTGCGGTAAAAATGGTGTCACCCCCCTCCCCCCTATTTTCGGGTCAGAGGCCCAGCATTGGAGCTCCTTGTGGCAGTCAATAAGGCCTAGAGGATAGCACGTTAGGAACTTCCTAACGGTTTACTCCCTTGAAACAGTAATGGATAATGGCCAACGGGCCCTCTTACCAGACCCAGCGAAACCACAGCAGTGATCCCTCTAGCTGGGTTACCAAGGCCAACTCTGGTCAGTAGTGTAGCATGTGTGTACCCTGGCAGTGGCTCAGTCTTTCTCTCTCTGATGGTGCTGGTGCAGCATGTGTCTCTCTCTCTCTGGTGGTGCGGGTACAGCGTGCCTCTCTCTGGTGGTGCAGGTACAGCGTGTCTCTCTCTGGTGGTGCGGGTACAGCGTGGCTCTCTCTCGTGGTGCAGGTACAACATGGCTCTCTCTCTCTCTGGAGGTGCAGATACAGTGTGTGTCTCTCTCTCTCTCTCTCTCTCTCTGGTGGTGCGGGTACGCTCTCTCTCTGGTGGTGCAGGTACAGCGTGGCTCTCTCTCTCTGGTGGTGTGGGCACAGCGTGGCTCTCTCTCTCTGGTGGTGCGGCTACAGTGGGGTGGGCACAGTGTGGCTCTCTCTTTGATGGTGCAGGTACAGTGGTGTGGGCACAGCGTGGCTCTCTCTCTGGCGGTGCAAGTATAGTGGTGTGGGCACAACATGGCTCTCTCTCTGGTGGTGCGGGTAAAGTGGTGTGGGCACACTCTTTTTTCTCTTCTACTGTAGCACTCAGTTCCTCTGCTTTTCCCGGGTTTCAGGCTCTCTCTCTCCTGCAACAGAGTGCATAAATGCTGGAGGCTGTAGCCTGCTGCCTCCAGACGACACTGGAGCCGCCAATCTTCCGGGACAACATGTCCCATGATGCTCTCCCATTGTCTTCTGCCCATTGTCTTCTGATTGGCCCTCCACTGAGCCTGTGGCCAACGGGGAGATAAGCTGAGCGGTCAGGAAGCCGGGTGGCGGGCAATGAACCTGATTAGAGCCGCCACGGCTCTCTCTCTCTACTGAGAGAAGAAAGGGGTGGGTGCGAGCGGGGGAGATACAATGACAGCTCGCCTCTCCTCTGTCACAGCGCCACTGCAGCGCTGCCAAGTTCTCTGGGGAATGGAGGAAGGGGCTCGACGGCACCCACTACTATTGCTTCCTGGTGTCTACCCCGGCTGGTGTTACTGAATTCCGAAAGTTTACATGCGAACGCATACGTAAGTCCCGTCTGCATATGAAAACGGTGTTCAAACCACACATGTGAGTTATCGCCGCAATCGATACAGTGAGTGCTATAATTCTAGCTCTAGACCTCCCCTGTAACTCAAAACTGGTAACCTGTAGAAATTTTTCAACTTTTTAAGTGCCAAAATTGGTCGCCATTCCACAAGCGGACGCAATTTTGAAGCATGACATGTTGGGTATCAATTTACTCTGCATAACATTATCTTTCACAACATAGAAAAAATTGGGCTAACTTTATGGTTGTCTTATTTTTTAATTCAAAAAAGTGAATTTTTAAAAACAAATTTGCACTTTTAAGACCGCTGCACAAATACGGTGTGACACAAAGTATTGCAACGACCGCCATTTTATTCTCTAGGGTTTTAGAAAAAAATATATAATGTTTGGGGGTTCTAAGTAATTTTCTTTAAAAAAAAAAAGATTTTAAGTTGTAAACACCAAATCTCAGAAAGAGTCTCTGTCCTTAAGTGATAAAGGGGAACCCCACACCATTTAAAAAAAAAAAATTGTGTGCGGTCCCCCCCAAAATCCAAACCAGGCCCTTCAGGTCTGGTATGGATTTTAAGGGGAACCCTGTGCCAATTTTTTTTTTTAAATGGCGTAGGGGTCCCCCCAAAAATCTAAACCAGAACCTTCAGGTCTGATATAGATTTTACGGGGAACCCTGCACCAATTTTTTTTTTTTAAATGGCGTAGGGGTCCCCCCAAAAATCCAAACTAGACCCTTAAACGAGCACGGAGCCCTGGCATGGTAGGAGGGGGTGGGAACGAGTAAGCGCCCCCCCCCCTCCAAACCATACCAGGCCACATGCCCTCAACATGGAACATGGGGAGGGTGCTTTGAGGTCCCCCTAAAGCACCTTGTCCCCATTAAAGCACCTTGTCCCCATGTTGATGGGGAAAAGGGCCTCATCCCCACAACCCTGGCCGGTGGTTGTGGGGGTCTGTGGGTGGGGGGGCTTATCAGAATCTGGAGGCCCTCTTTAATAAGGGGGCCCCCGGATCCCGACCCCCCGCCTCTGGACAGCACAGCGGCAGCAACGGGGTGGCGGCGGTGAGAGAACAAGAAGAAGAAGATTGAAGATGACAAGAGGAAGGAAGAAGACCGAAAGAAGAAGTAGAAGACCAAAAGAAGGAGCCATGCAGGAGAAGATGGAGGAAGACCGGAGCAAGAAAGAAGAAAAGAGCTATTTTACACAATGAAGGACTGCCTCGTGTTTGTTTGTACCACTACACTCATTTTTTGGTGAATGGGTAGGGGTACAATGTACCCCATACCCATTCACATGGGGGGGCCAGGATCTGGGGGCCCCCATATTAAAGGGGGTTTCCATATTCCGTTAAGCCCCCTGCCCACATACCCCCACAACCACTGGCAACGGTTGTGGGGATGAGGCCCTTCTCCCCTTCAACATGGGTACAAGGTGCTTTGGGTATCCAAAGCACCCTCCCCATGTTGAGGGCATGTTGTCTGGCACAGGGGGGCACTCGCTCATCCCCACCCCCTCCTGCCATGCAAGGGCTGAGTGCTTGGAGAAGGGTCTGGTTTGGATTTTAGGGGGGGCCCTAATCCATTTTTTTTACATTCGGTGCGGGGTTCCCCTTAAACTCTATACCAGACCTGAAGGGCCTAGTACGGACTCTGGGGGGGAACCCTACGCAATTTTTTTTAAATGTTGGCTCAGGGTTCCCCTTAAAATACATACCAGACCTGGAGGGTATGGTACAGGCTTTGGGGGGAACCCTACGCAATTTTTTTTAAAGGTTTAAAGGTTCCCCTTAAAATGCACACCAGACCCGAAGGGCCTGGTATGAACGGGGGGGGGGGGGTGCCCAATCCAATGCTTTTTCAGTGATTTTATCTATGTTGACAGGAACCAGCAATACATTACAGCCACGAGCGGTTTTAAATGACAATTTTTCCTTTACAAATGTCATTTTGCAGTAAGAAACAGGTGAGACAGCGCTCAACAGGAGAGGGAGGCTGCAGGCATGTGAGATAAAATCCTGGAAACACAGAATGGGTGCTCAGCTTTGTGTAGACGAAAAAACATGAAAAATACGTGCAGGTTATTTGAAAGTAGTTCTCCACCTCGCGGCTGATAAAAAAGTATACAAGTACCCGAATACTACGTATCTCCTGTAGAGATCAGACTCGTGGGTAAGACACAAAGGTCCTAAAATAGAGTGTACGGACGTCGGAGGGAGAGGACAACTCGCGACAGAGTGGACAAAGAATGACGTTTTACTGTAAACATTTCCTTTTTAACAGTAAATTTTGGCGAGCACCGACATTACATAACGACCAAGGACAGTTGTATCTATTTTAGTGACTTTTTCGTAACCTAACCCGTGGGGGGGGGGGGGCAA
>BLSH010481052.1:540349-552801 GCA_018402905.1 Glandirana rugosa
TTAGTCACGTAAAAATATCGTGACTAGCGACATATTTACGGTTACCAGGGTTTTTTCACAGTTTTACCAGGTTGACCATTTTGACACTTTTTTGGGACCATTGGCATTTATACAGCGATCAGTGCTATAAAAATGCACTGATTACTGTGTAAATGCCATTGGCAGTGAAGGGGTTAACCTGCAGGGGGCGCTCTAAGGGTTAACTATGTTCCCTGGGCGTGTTCTAACTGTAGGGGGACTGTACTATCTGGGGAAGGGAAGTGGTCACAGCCTTCACGTACAGGAAGGCTGTGATCACAGCCCTTCCCCCTCACACAGAGCGGAGGTCCGTGTTTACATACACGGACCTCCGCTCCTTCGCTCCGGGGGGGCCATCGCAGGTAGCCTCCCTGGCCATCCCCGAACACAGTGAGTGCGCGGGCACGCCTCCGGCGGCGCGCGCGCGCTCACTAAACTCGTTCCCGCAGCCGCCGTCGTATGACCACTTTGCTGCCGTCAGATGCCGATCAGCGGTCGGCAAGTGGTTAAAGGTAAAATTTTGAGAGGAGACAACAAGGCCTGTGAAACACTGAGGTGGATTGCTGATGTTTAGGAGATGTGAGAGCTACAAAGGCAAATTAAATTTAGTCAATATTAACGGCAAGATGAATGCAGTATGTAATCAAAAAATACTGAAGGAACATTTGCATTCATCAGCCAGAAAGATGCACATGTGACATACTTGTACATTGCAACTTGACAATGATCCAAAACACAAGGCCAAGTCGACCTGTCATTGACTACAGCATAATAAAGTGAAAGTTCTGGAGTGGCCATCTCAGTCTCCTTACCTCATTGAGCCACTCTGGGGAGATCTGAAATGTACAGTTCATGCAAGACAGCCCAAGAATTTCCAGGAACTGGAGGCTTTTTGCCAAGAGGAATGGGTAGCTTTACCATCTGGAAAGATAAAGAGCCTCATCCACAAATACCACAATAGACTTCAAGCTATCATTTTTTTTAAAGGTGGCAATACACAGTATTAAGAACTGGGGTATGTAAACCTTTGATCAGGGTAATTTGTGTAGTTTCTGTTGTCATTATGATTTACAAAGAGTAAACACAATGGCTTTAGCCGAACCATGATTGAAAGAAAAATGTTTTTGTGTTCTCATTCATATTCTCTGAAAAATGGTCAAGAAATCATGAACTTATGAGCACAACTCTAAATATAGGGTCAAGCTGAACTGTACCAAAAATTCACATGGTAAACTTTAATCAAATTTTTCAAACAAACATGGGCAACTTGTCCAAAACAGTAACATAAGGCCCAAAAGTCTAAAGTACATAGTTTATAAATCCTGATAAACAGGATCAGGGCGTGCTGTTCCACTTCTGTTGAACGGCATTGGGCATTGGCTGCCATGGTACATTTGGGATTGTATCAATCTCTGGTTTTGTATTGAGGGGTTCAAGGTGGATGGAATTGGGGAAGGAGATGGGTATGAGATGGGGGGATGTGATGGGTCAACAGCATTGCCATATTCGTCTGAATATGGATAGTAGCAAGGGGGATAGTAGGGGTGGTGGAGGGGTGGTGGAGGGTTTAGATGGGGATAGTATGGCCCTGATGGTGATGGAAGTAGAAAACTTGCCATGGTGGCACTGGTTTGCTCCAGTGGAAGATTTTCCTCGATCAGATCCATGACAGCCTTCCTGACATAATTGCATCTTAGCGGGCTGATCTTTTTGATCAAGCCTGCCACCATTACACTGAATCCAAACTCAGCAGACTCAAGACTGTCTAGCTTTTTGGTTAGTTGATCCACAAGAACCCCGAACCGATCCACGTGGCTGCTTGTGGGCCTCCCTCTTGCTCTTCTGCTGGTTTGGCGTCTTATGTAAACATGGCTGGGCCCTGCTTGCTCCACAGAATCAGGGCCAGCATCAGGGCCGGCATCAGGTCCGACATCAGGCCCGACATCAGAGTCGGCATCCTGGGCAACATTCAATCCGGAAACAGGTTGGTGAAAACCAATATTGATTGGGTCCTCCAGTCTCTCTTTCTCCTCATCTCTCTCCTCTTCTGCCCAGCTGGATTGTGTTCTGGAATGGCAATATAATATTTTTTAGCACACCATTCTTTATCTAGTAGGAAGTTAGTAATATGACAGATGTAAACTTAATTCCATGTAGGGTCTTAAAAACTCCATATCCCCCACATGGATGTAAGCGACCCCTCTACATCTTCCTGAACCACTCCTTTCTTCTGACATTTTTTTCAGATGATGCTTGTAGCATTCCCTTAGGTTTTTACATCAAGATTGTATTAAGTGCACTGCAAAACATAAATAGGAACATAATTAACTATGTATTTTGTTTTTCAGGTACCTGGCAACCGGTCATTCCCTAGTGAGCTTACACTATGAATTTATGGCCGGAAAGTCTACAGTCAGCTACATCGTCCAAGAAACAAGCCAAGTCCTATGTGTGCCCTATACCTGTGTAGTGCTGTACCCTACCCTAATACTCAACTAGTGTGTGGTAGCTTTGGAAACAGTCACCGATGCAAAGACCAGGCTGGTCAGGACAGGGGGGACAATAATAACGGGTGTCACGCCTGTATCCACATTGTCTACAGACACAACATCTTTTTGGGGGGCTCGGTTGATAGAGGTGCCAGAAACTACATACGGAAATGCCGATCATGCAGCCAGCTCACTGCATTTAAATTAGCATGTTGGGGTGCAGTACCATCTAGAAACAGATGGGCTGTGACGATCTCTACCTGCAATTTAATTTAGGATCCAAACTGTCCTGATGCTTTGTATAGCACATAAGCGTTCAGCAAAGCCAATTGGAATAGGTATACAGACACTTTTTTGTACCAGCGTCTGGCCTTACGGCAATTAAGTACAGCACCAATAACTGGTCATTGAGGTTCACCCCTCCCTTATTAAGGTTGTATTTGTGGACACAGAGGGGCTTCTCCACAACACCAGTCGCCGTTTGAATTTGGACTGCCGTGTCTGCGTGAAGGAAGGATGGAACAAAAACATTCTTTGTATCCCTCCACTTCACTGTGAGCAAATTACTACTTCCCATATCTGGCACACTTGCTGGGGAGGTACTGCTTGAAAGCAAGATGGCCAGAAAATTTAATTAGGAACTCGTCTACGCAGACAAATTGATTGGGAATAAACAAGACTGCAAATTTTTGGTTGAAGTGGTTTACAAGGAGCCAAATTTTGTGGAGCTGATCAAATCCAGGGTCACCCCGAGGATGACTGAGTTCATTGTCATTAAAATGCATGAACCGCAAGATCTGCTCGTATCGCGTCCTGGTCATGAAAGCAGAGAACACAAGCATATGGTGAATTGGTTCAGTGGACCAATATGACCTCAGATTTTTTAACTATGCCCATGAGGAGGGAAAGGCCCAGAAAGGTCTTAAATTCTGGAACCGTAATAGGTTCCCAGTCTCTGGCAAGTGACAAATGGGGGATTAGTGGCGATTTATTGACCAGCATATAAATTGCTTTGGTCCATAATAGATCTATAGAGACCTTCCGTGAAAAACAGCAAATAAAAATCCAGTGACGTAAAATCAACTGTTTCCACCTAAATTCTGGGTTGGGCAGTGAATGGGGGAAGTACAGGGGCTGCATCAGTGGTGGGCTGCCATTCAGGGCTTGCATATGCAGCGGGAAGGGCACTATGGGATCTGCGGGCCTGTCTTTGTCTTCTTGGTGGCTGTGGGACATTACTTGTGCTAGCCACTGCACCAGCTTAAAGTGGTTATCAACCTGTGACAACCACTTTTACCTACAAGTAAGCCTATAATAAGGCTTACCTGTAGGTGCCCTGCATATCTCCTAAACCTGCACGGTTTAGGAGATATACAGTGTACTAGATGTGCGGATGTCATTTGGGCACATGTGCAGTGAAGAAACGGCCTCCGTGCCGTTTCATCAGTGAGATCGCGCAGTGACTGGCAGCTCCCGCGTGGATGTGATGACACGCGACTCCAGCCAGTCACAGAGCCGGAGTTGCATCGCAGGCTTCGTTTGCAGGTAAGTGACACATAATGGGCTACTATGCGATGCATATTAGCCCATTATGTTTCTACTTTGCTGGGAAATATAGAGGTAGTAAACCCCATCAGGGTTTACTTCCTCTTTAAACTGCACTTATGGGACTCACCACATCACCAAGTGTTACTGCAGTGCTGGTTGCACAACCAGGGTGTACTAGGCCGCTGGTGCTTGCCAGTTCACCAGAAGGATGAGCGCTGCTATTACTGGCTCTCTGCTCCATTTGAGAGCCCTGCGGTTCTTGCACCCCAACAACAGCAGAACAGCAGCGTCGCTCCAGGTAACTCAAGACCCTGCTGCTTCAACCTCTATCCCCAGGGTGTGGGTGCGGCACTGCCTGCAAGCAGGTGCATTCAAACAGAAATAAATGGGCTGGATGGCTTCATTCCTGTGCAATGACTTTATTCTTGGTCAAAATACAGCATACAGTATACAGGTGAACCACAATGGACAACTGACGCGTTTCACACCAACGGGTGCTTAATCATAGCCTAAGGATACATATGTACACATACTGGTACATATACACACACAGTTATGGTTAGAAAGGATGTTAATTGTATAATTGATCTTACAATAAAGCAATCAAGTGTCAATTAACAACCATATGTCGATTGTGTCCAAGAAACTGAACTAAAAGTGTTTACAAATAAAATGTCCACAAAAACAAGTGAAATAGTTATATAAAATTTGAATTGTCATGTTACATAATTGTTACAATATCGCAGTACAACAACTAACAATAAAGCCCCGTACACACGGGACGACGATCGCACGTGCGACCATGTCGAATCGTACGTTGGCTGTTGTATGTAGCATACTGACTGCACTACACGATCGTACGACCAAAGAAAGAAAGTTCAGGTGCATGTAATTAGCATCCAGCTATTCCTGGACTGAGCATGCGTGTTTTGCACAATACAACTTTGTTGTACCAACTGCTCTGTACACACGATACAACGGTCGTATGAGCGCTTGTTGGTACGACCAAGTTTTCTAGCCTGCTCATATAACTCCCTTGTACTACCGTCATATGTTCGACTGTTCAAATCGCGCATACTAACGATCGATTTCGCATACAACGGTCGTGAGTACGACCTGTTGTATACAACCGTCCAACCGTGTGTACGGGGCTTTATACTTGACGGCTGGATGTAAAAGGACCCAAAAAGAAGTAAACAGAAATGTCTTGCTCAAACAGCCAAATAATATATGTATATAAAGACAAACCATTTATGTAACAATCTTTGAAAACATTGTATAGCCGAAAACAGCAAAGATATGTGCTTGTTGTTCTGCTCTCTCTCTTCCCCACTAAAAAACAAATCTAACAAAAGAGGAAGAGAGCAAAGTGTAGGAACAAGTATGTATTAAGCCTTAAACCTCGTACACAAGGTATGACGATCGTATTTACAATCGTCTCAGATCGTATGTTGCATAATGTAACTTGCATACTGACTGCACTACACGATCGTATGAGCACAGAAAGAACGTTCAGGTGCATGTAATTAACATCCGTCCGTTCTTGACTTCAGAGCATGCGTGTTTTGCTCAATACAACTTGTTGTACCAACTGCTCTGTACACACGATACAACGGTTGTATGACCGCTTGCTGGTACGACCAAGATTTCTAGTTTTCTCATACAACTCCCGTTGTACGGCCGTCGTATGTCGGCTGTTCTAATCGCGTGTACGAACGATCGATTTTGCATACAACGGTCGTTCATACGACCTGTTGTATACGATCGTCGTCCCGTGTGTATGAGGCTTTATACACACGATGAGACGGTCGTACGCCAGGACGTCCAAAATTGTATGTCGGCTGTTGTGTCTCGCATACTGACATGCACTAAGCGATCGTACGACCAAGCCGAGCGTAGTGACGTGTTACGGTTGTATAAAGAGGAAGTTCAGGTGAGTGTGATTTGTGAATTAGGAACGTAGGTTTACACGAACGGACACTTCCAAGCGTTCCTGACTTCTGAGCATGCGTGTTTTGCACGGTACAACTTGTTGGACCAACTTCTTTGTACACACGGTACAACAGTCGTACGACCGCTTGTTGTACAACCAAAGTTTTCTAGTCTGCTCATCCAACTTCTGTTGTATGACCCTCGCACGTCGGCTGTTCTAATCGCGCTTACTAACAGTCGGATGATCGTACAACAAGCGGTCGTACGACCGTTTTCATACGACCGTCGCACCGTGTGTACGAGACTTAAGTGAGAGCTACCGCAAATCGCCACACAAGGGTTAAATTAGACTAGAGCAGTCTCAAATGGTCAGAAGGGAGATAGCTCCGCAATATCCCATACATAGATTGCGCAGGTTTCACATACACAACACAACCAGGTAGATTATTCTGATGGTCCCAACCATTTGAGACTGCTCTAGTCTAATTTAACCCTTGTGTGGCGATTTCCAGGTCTCCCGCCGGGGCTCCTGGTTCCCTCGCTCGCCCAACCCCCCCCCCCCCCCGCTCCCTCGTCACTGGCTTTGATTGACAGCACTGAGAGCCAATGGCTCCCAGTGCCCCTGCAAAGTCAGCGAGACCCGGAAGTGAGGGGAGAAAAGATCTGCAGATGTGCATGGCACTGGATTGAATGAGGGCTCAGGTAAGTAAAAAAAGGAAGTGAGGGAAGATGCTGACACCTAAACATTTTTTACCTTAATGATAGGAAAGCATTACGGTAAAAAATATTTAGGCTTTACAACCACTTTAACCGGTTCCCGACCGGCTGGCATACATTTACTGTTGCAGAGTGGCTGGATAGCTAGAATCGCTGTTTATAAACGGCGGCTCGTGCATGCGCGGCTAGCGGGCGGGAGCGTGGCGGCGCGCTTTCGTGCCTGCCGCACTCTCCAGCAGTATGGCCGCGGGTCAGGCAGACTCGATGTCTGCCAGCGAGCTGCGATCGCCCGTCACAGAAGAAAAACAGCGATGTAAACACAGCGGTTCCCCGCTCTGTCAGGCGGCATGTAAGAGATCTACTGATCCCTGTCACTGGGATCAGTTAGATCTCTTATGCCCCTGGCAGCCCAGCCCCCTCACAGTTAGAGCACGCCTAGGGAACACAGTTAACCACTAGATAGCCCTGCAAGTTAACCCCTTCACTGCCAATGACATTTACACAGTAATCAGTGGCTATTTAAATTTCTGATCTCTGTATAAATGTCATTGGTCCCAAAAAAGTGTCAAAAATGTCCGACATGTCCACTGCAATATCGCAGTCCCGATAAAAATCGCAGATCACCGCTATTACTAGTAAAAAAAAGTAGTAAAAACGGCATAAATGAATTCTCATGGTTTGTAAGCGCGGCAACTTTTGCGCAAACCAGTCAATAAACACAGATCACATTTTTTTTTAGCACAAATATGAGGAAGAATATATATACTGTCCAAAACCGATGAATACATTTTTTTTATATATATTTTATTTGGATATGCATTATAGCAAAAAGTAAAACAATATTGTTTTTTTTTTTCAAAATGTGTCGCTCTTTTTGTTTATAGCGGTGATCAGAAGTGACACAGAGAGGATCAAATACCACCAAAAAGAAAGCTCTATTTGTGGGAAAAAAGGACGTCAATTTTGTTTGGGTACAACGTCACACGGCTCTGCGCCCCCCACCCCAAAGCACCTTGTCCCCATGTTGATGACAACTTCCCGACAACCATTGCCGTTGGTTGTCGGGGTCTGCGGGCGGGGACTTATCGGAATCTGGAAGCCCCCTTTAACAAGGGGGCCCCCAGATGCCGGCCCCCCACCCTATGTAAATGAGTATGGGGTACATCGTACCCCTACCCATTTACCTGGGAAAAAAATGTATAAAAAAAAACACACTACACAAGTTTTTAAAATATTTATTAAATCAGCTCCGACGGTCTTCTCCCCTCTCCGGTGTCTTCTTTCTTCGGCTCTTTTGCGGGGTCTTCCATCTTCTGAGGGGTCTTCTGCTCTTTTGCCGGTCTTCTCCGCTGTCCTCTGCCCTCTGTTCTTCCTCTCCTCTTCTTCTTCTTCCCATGTTGACACGACGCGGTCTCCTTCATGAATGCCCTCTCTGCTGTGTGCTGTGCCTTATATTGGCATGGGGCGGGGCCACTCACTGACATCACCTGGCAGGCCCCGCCCCATGCCAATATAAGGCACAGCACACAGTGGAGAGGGCATTCGTGAAGGAGATTGCATCGTGTTAACATGGGAAGAAGAAGAAGAGAGGAAGAACAGAAGGAAGAGGACAGCGGAGAAGATCGGCAAAAGAGCAGAAGACGGCGCAGAGAAGGAGAAGAAAGAAGACCCCTCAGAAGATGGAAGACTCGGAAAAAGAGCCGAAGAAAGAAGACACCGGAGAGGGGAGAAGACGCCGGAGCTGATTTAATAAAATATTTTAAAAACTTGTGTAGTGTGTTTTTTTTGTACATTTTTTTCCCAGGTAAATGGGTAGGGGTACGATGTACCCCATACTCATTTAAATAGGGTGGGGGGCCGGCATCTGGGGGCCCCCTTGTTAAAGGGGGCTTCCAGATTCCGATAAGTCCCCATACACAGACCCCGACAACCAACGGCCATGGTTGTCGGGAAGAGGCCCTTGTCCTCATCAACATGGGGACAAGGTGCTTTGGGGTGGGAGGCGCAGAGCCCCCCCGCCCCGAAGCACCCATACTCCCCATGTTGAGGGCACCCGGCCTGGTATGGTCCAGGAGGGGGGGGCGCTCCCTCGTCCCCACCCCCTTTCCTGGCCTGCCGGGCTGCGTGCTCAGATAAGGGTCTGGTATGGATTTTGGGGGGACCCCACGCCGTTTTTTCGGCGTGGGGGTTCCCCTTAAAACCCATACCAGACCAAAGGGCCTGGTATGCTCTTGGAGGGGGACTCCATGCCATTTTTTTTTTTAATTTGGCGTGGAGTTCCCCTTCTAGATCCCCAGAGCACAAGGTGCCTGGCATAGTCGGGATCAAAGTCGGATCCCTGTTCACAGACAAACGGTCCGACTTTGACTCTATGTAGGACCGTAAATCACACAGCAAAGTAGGATCAAAGTCAGACCGTTTTTGTGTCGGATATTGTGAACCCAGCCTTAGGGTCCTTTCACACTGCTCTGTTGAAAAAATGCAGTAAAAATGCATATGTTTTGATGGATTTTTGTCACGTTTTCTGGACTCCTGACTCCAGTTATGCACCTGTGAAACTTGGACACGTGACTCCAAAAACGCACCATGGGTGTTTTTTTGATGCATTTTTGGTGTGTTTTCTCTGGAAATCAATGGAAGATGCATTTGTGGTGCACTTTTGAAAAGCACACCAAAGATGCAGTATGCAGGACTTTTAAAAAAGCACCACACCTCAGCCCACTGGTGTGAAGAGTTCTGTAGGATTTATCCACCCTAATACCGGACACTTTCACCCCCTTCCTGCCCAGGCCAATTTTAAGCTTTCAGCGCTGTCATACTTTGAATGACTATTACACGGTCATCCAACACTGTACCCAAATTGCATTATCATTTTTAGAGACAGATAGAGCTTTCTTTTGGTGGCATTTAATTACCACTGGGGTTCTTATTTTTTGCTAAAAAAAAGAAAAAAAGACTGAACATTTTGGAAATAAGTAATTTTCTTTTTCACTGATGTGCACTGATGAAGCTGCACTGATGTGCACTGAGGAGGCTGCACTGATGGGCACTGATAAGCTGCCCTGATGAGCACCAATGAGGCTGCACTGATGAGGCAGCACTGATAGGCAGCACTGATGGGCATTAATAAGCTGCACTGATTGACACTGATGAGTACTGATTGGCACTGATGGGACTGCCCTGCTTATCAGTGTAAACACAATATACTGTCAGCCTTGCCAGTTATCAGGACTCCTTTCCTCACACAGAGACAGCGTGTGAGGAAAGGAATGCTGATAACTGGCAAGTCTGTTTACATGTGACCAGCTGTGATTTGACACAGCTGATCACATGTTAAAGGGCCACTGTGGTTGGCCCTTTACTGCGATCTGTGAACAGCTGTGCTCAAAGGACACAACGGTCACAGAGCATGCCCAATGCGTCCCCTTGGGGGTGCGCAGGAGGAGTTCTGGGAGGATGTCCATGGATGCCCTCCTAGAACTGGAGAACCATGCTGTAGCCATCTTTCAGCTATAGCGCGGTCAAGAAGTGTTTAAAGGGACAACATTTGTCATGCATTTTTCTTCCACTTTTTTTACCCCAAAAATGCATTCATGGATCAGTGTCCAAAGGCCCTGAGGCAATGCAGCTCCAACGCACTTGTATTGCAGTGCCCAAACACACTAAGGCATGTGTTTCAGTGCACTGTAATTCCTGGTAAGATTCCACTGCATGTGCACTTTTCTGTCTGTTCTTTTGCATTGACAGCCCATTCAAAAGGAATGCAGCAAGCAAGGTTAAAACAAGGCACATTAAACTTTTTTCAATGCAAAAGTAAGGCAAGGTATGAATGGGACCTGAATTAAATTTTCATAGGATTTTAACATTTCTACAAATTTACTCTTTATTTGTAACTGTACTAATTATAAATATTTGTCGATTTACCACTAGAGGGAGCTCTTAGTGTCTCAGTGTAATTAATAAGCTTCTTCCTTAACAAATGCTGAGATATGATATTTTCAACCTAGGAAGCAGGTTGTTTTTAATGAGTTTGCTAACTTATTTAGGTTGAATAATTAAAGGAGTAGGGAGTGTTATTTTTCAAAAGAAATGTTCACTTTTTTTTTGTAAATATGGTAAAGCTATGTTTAATTTATATTCCCAATTACAAAATAAATAAGTAAATAGAAATAAAGGAAATAAGAACAAAGTAGATCAGCTACAAATGAGTGCAACAGTGTTATGAGCCTCCATTAGCATAGTCCTTGGATGCAGCCTTGGCTATTGACTTTGACGGTTGCACAACTGTCGCATTGATAACATTAAGATGCAACTTTCATGAGACTTTTGAGAGTTTACATTGCAGTCTATGGCACTCAAGTCACATAACAGTCATGCAGGAACCTTTTTAAAGTCATTGCAACTTTAAGTCGCATATATTTGAACATCTTCCATTGAAATGCATGGTATGTGACTTGTCATGTGACTTTATGTGTCCAAAGTCACATGACAAGTCGCACAAGTGTGAATGGAGCCTCCATGTGCCTAAACGTAAGTAACCTGTCATGAAACTTTACATTTGAGGAGCACACGCCTGTCAGGCTGGTATTAGTGACTTATACTTACATACAGATGAACTGCCCAGACTTAAAGTGACAGTACAGGCTAATATAACACAGGTTTAAACCCCATGCCCCCAAACCCCTCCCCAAAAACATTCTGTAGGCTTTTGGTAAAATAACTCAGTGTAAATATAATTTTTTAACCACTTGACCTCTGGAAGGTTTACCCCCTTCATGACCAGGCCAGTTTTTGTGATACGGCACTGCGTTACTTTAACTGAAAATTGCTCAGTCACGCAAAGCTGTTCCAAAATAAAATTAATGTATTTTTTTCCCCACAAATAGAGCTTTCTTTTAGTGGTATTTGATCACCACTGCGGTTCTTATTTTTTGCGCTATAAACAAAAAAAGACCATCACTTTTGGAAAAAAAAACGATATTTTTTACTTTCTACTATAAAATATATACAATAATAAATTGAAAAATTCGAATTTGTTCATAAATTTAGGCCAATATGTATTCTGCTATATGTTTTTGGTAAAAAAAATCCCAATAAGCGTATATTGATTGGTTTACACAAATGTTATAGCTTATTTGTTTATTTTTCTACTAGTAATGGTGGCGATCAGTGACTTATAGCAGGACTGCGATATTACGGCGGACAATTGGCCACTAACTGACACTTTTAACATTCTGCGGGAACCAGCGACACTAATACAGTGTTCAGTGCTAAAAATACTAGTGCTAATGACACTGGTTGGGAAGGGGTTAAAGTGGTAGTAAATAGTGTTGAGCGAACCCGGACTGTAACGTTCGGGTCCGTACCGAACTTTAGGGTGTCCGTGGCACGGACCCGGACCCGGACATTTCAAAAATCCCCAGGCACGGTGCCTGTGGGATTTCAAGCCATGCCTGGGCTTGCAATGTCAGGCCCAAGCGAGTTGTGATAAATGATGGTGAAATTGGGGAAGGGTTGGTCACAGTAATCGTGATCATAAAAATCGTGACTTGTGACATAATCACAGCGACCAAGGGCGTCTTACAATTTTCACAGTCAATCACCGGTTAACAGGCGGCATTATAGCGTCAGGACGATATTCAGTGACTAGCGGTGGTAATGATCATCTTTTTATTTGTTTATTCGATATTGTAAACACATTTGGTTAGTTATATGCGAATAACCCTAAAAAAAATGGTTTTTGTATAT
>BLSH010481052.1:584424-603260 GCA_018402905.1 Glandirana rugosa
TTTTATTTTTTTTATTTTTAATTATTTATTTTCATATTTTTTACTTTTTTTCGGGGGGGGGGCGACTTGGAGAGACATAAGGGGTCTAAACTGTCCCTTTCTCTGTAGCCCGAACTGCACTGTGGATGAATGAGATAGGAGTCTATATAGAGACTCCTCTTCATTCATAAAATGAAATATAGTAAACAGTGGAAGCGAGGGGGGGCCTCGCCCGTGCACCCTCTATGGATGGGTTGCCACTGGAGGTGGGGGGCACTGAACGGGGTTGGAGGAGTGGAGGGGGGCCGTCTTTGGCTACCCTGCAGCTCTGGAGGGCAAAGGAGGGAAGCCGATAGCTGCAGGGCGTTGGGTTTGCGTGGGGGGATGAATGCAGCAGGGTGAAGTGACAGGGAGAGGGAGCCTGGGGGCAGTACCACCCCCCTGAAAAATGCCACCCAAGGCCTCGTTTTCCTTGCAGTAGAATCTAGATACCCCCCTGATGAGCACTCAGTTATCCATGGGAGTTCTGTGTTGGGGCACAGTATGTGCGAGTATACCCAGCTGCCCATACATTCTACAATTTTCTATTCAATTTCCTTTAGATACACCTTTAACTGTGTAGTGCAAGGGCCTGCCTGACTGCATACACATTGAAAATACTAAGGTTTGACCTCCTATTATATGTCTTTGATAAATCTAAAGGAAAAGAGAATTGTATAATGTATGGCCAGCCTTAGGGTTGGTTCACTTGGACAGCCAGGGGTGAAAAAACAGGCAGCTGGACCTAAAGAAAGATATGCAGCCGCTCAAGACTGTACACATCGCAGAAAAAAATGAAAACATTATCACCTTCTGCAGACAGTCCTGCCGCCATTAAAGTGAATGAGGTCCGCACCACAACTGCCCTGCAACTGCGTGTATTGCGACAAGGTGGTTCACTTTTTTAGGGTTAAAAGAGGCAGTCGAGAGGCAGTCGAGAGGCAGTGACATATCCCAGCTGCCTGCCAACCACCCCCTGAAAAGCAATCCACCCTGTATTTCTTTTCAATGGGGTGGAAAGAACTGTTACACATCTGAATGAGGCCTTAGTGAATAAGGTGAAGCTGTGTTCACTTCTATCATCAAATCGGCTAGTAAAAAAATCACATTTTTTTTTCATTTTCCTGAACAGGATTGGGTATTCAAAGTGGACAAAACTTCACTCAATTCACAAAGCCTAATGAACATTCATTTTATTAGGCTCTCAAATTAATTTCACTCATTTAGGGTCCTTAGGAGCCTATTGCATGTTAACATATGTTATTTATAAAATTAACATGCATTGTGACAGTGCAGTCCTTTTTCACTCCCCAAGGGCCCTTTAGGAGCCCATTACATGTTAGCATGGGTTAGTTAACATGCAGTGTGTTAAGGCTGACCATTCATTTGGAATGGACTGCATGCCAGAGCATGGTCCTTTAGCACGAAAGTTTAAAAGGCCAAAGCATGCCCCCTGAGCTGTGAACCAGTTCAGCAGCAGAAATTGCAGGTCCTGTCCTATTTGTGACCCTCTTTCTGTTGCAGTGCCTCAGGGTTACCATCTTTGCTGCCTATCACTCATTCCGGCCCTGGAGCTGTAGATGCATGGCATCAGACCAAGCTGAGCCAGCATGTTTTTTTTTTTTTTAACACAGCGTGCCACAATGCACAGTATGGAGCTCACAGATACCTTTAGATAAAAGCTGGCAATAGGTGTTGGAAGGTGGACAGTGCAATTATTTAGCAGCAGCAGTACTACAGTCACAAGCAAATTCATATCTAAAAAATATATCACATGGAAAATAAATATTCACTAACATAACCTCTTACCTTAAAAATGAAATAAGACTTTAATTGCTTGGTTTTTATTTGCCTGGCATGTCACTATTGTTTCTCTGTAATCAGGCCAGTTCTAGGGGCACTCTGTATAATACATGGACATGCATGCCTGGCTAATACAAAAAGCATATTTGTGCCATGACAATTCTTAACAAAGATAACTTGGTGATCACATTTTCTAACCGCCATTTAATACCTTTGGATAGGTTAACCACTTGAAGACCTAGGCCTATTCTGACACTTTGGGGTTGATTTACTAAAGGAAAATCGACTGTGCACTTTGCAAAATGCAGTTGTACTCTGCAAGTGCAGTTGCTCTAGAGCTTAGTAAATCAGAAGCTCTACTGACTACCATCATCCAATCATGTGCAAGCAAAAATGCATTTTTTTAAATCTTCCTTATATGTGATTGGGTATTCTTTGCAAAGTGAAGCCTTTACAACATTTACTAAGCTCTGGAGCAACTGCACTTGCAGAGTGCAACTGCATTTTGAAAAGTGCACAGTCTTGCCTTTAGTAAATCAACCCCTTTTTTGTTTACAATTAAAAAGCAACATTTCTTTTGCTAGAAAATTACCTAGAATACCCAATTTTTGTATCCTCCTTTAGTAGAGGCCCTAGAGAATAAAATGGTGGTTGTTGCAATCATTTATGTCACACGGTATTTACGCAGCGTTTTTTCAAACCCAATTTTTTGGGGAAAAAATATACTTTATTGAATTTTAATGCAAAAAAAACCCACAATATATTACCCAATTTTTGTAAACATATAAAAGATGATGTTACATAGAGTAAATAGGTACCCAACGTGTCATGCTTTAAAGTTGCGTGCGCTCGTGCAATGGCAACAAACTACAATAGTTAAAAATCTCCATAGGCGAGACTTTAACATTTTTTACAGGTTACGAGTTTAGAGTTTATTATTTATTTATAAGAACCCAGATCTTTTCTCTATCCTTTAAAGCATTAGATAAAAAAAAATAAGCATTGATCTCATGCTTTACTAAAAAAAAAAAAAAAAAAAGGTGTTTGCATTTGTTACTTAATGCCTTCACTCACTTTCAGTCTTATAGACCAGGGGTCTCCAAAATGTCTAAACAAGGGGCCAGTTTACTGTCCTTCAGACTTTAGGAGGGCCGGACTGTGACCAGTGGGAATAGAAAATGTCCCAGTGTTAGTGGGAGTAAACAATGCCACATCTTTAGTGGGAGGAATAATGCCCCATCACTGGTGTCAGTGGAAGAAATAGAGACCCATCATTGGTGTCAGTGGGAAGAATAGTGCCCCATCATTGGTGTTAGTAGGAGCAATAGTGCCCCTATCGTTGGTGCCAGTGGGAGGAATAGTGCCCCATCATTGGTGTCCATGGGGTGGAATAGTGCCCCTTCATTGGTGTTAGTAGGAGGAATAGTGCCTTATCATTGGTGCCAGTGGGAGGAATAGTGCCCTATAATTGGTGTCAGTGGAAGGAATAGTGCCCCATCATTGGTATCAGTGGCAGGATGCCCCTAATGGTGGTGCTAATGGGAGGAATATTGCCTCATCATCGGTGTCAGTGGGGGGAAAGATGCCCATCAATGGTATTAGTGGGAGGAATAGTGCCCCATTGTTGGTGTCAGTGGCAAGAAATATGCCTCCATTTTTGGTGTCAGTAAGAGGAATAATGCCCCAAGGGCCAGATAAAAGGGCCCCTGGGCTGTAGTTTAGAGACCACTGTCCTAGACCATAGAGACTGCTAATCACCCACTATACTTTTAGGTGAAAAAGTATCACCGGCTGAAAAAAAAATACCGGGGTTATGGCATACAGCTCTGTGGTTTGACGTCAAGTGGGCTGGCTTCACACCTATGAGTTGCAGCACCATGCGCAAACCTGCAATGCATGGTAATGCACCTTACATGCATTGATGAGCATTTTGGATGGCATATCAAAACACCTCCACAACTCACCTGTGTTGCAGCACAACACAACACATGGTAATGCACTTTTGTACAATGTGGTGTTTGCTTTTATGGGAAATGTACAATGCAAGCACATTTTTTCGGTCTAATCTAAGGCATTAGTATCCATTCAAAATGAATTGGCTGCCTCAATGTAGCGCATATTATTATGGTATGGTAACACTTCCAAAATACCTTATCTACATAATATACATTGTCCAGCAATGTACGTTTATTTGTATTTTTAAAAATACAAAGCCTGCCAGTGCTGACCCACTTATGAAAATGCCACTTGGTCGGTCCCTGGCTTCACTACTTTATAATTGGGAGCAAGCATGTAACAAGTGAAAATCGAGCACCTGCATATTTGTTAGGAACTGCAGTATTCGTACTCATGCAAATGCTCCGATACCTAAAACCATACCTTTGAGGTGCTATTTGAGCCCATACAAAATGATTAGGCTCATATCGCACTGCACAGAATTGCATGTGATTTGAACAGCAATGTGGTGTGATTCCTGTCCAAAACGCATGCAGTTTCCCTCACCGCTCCTGTGTGAACCCAGCCTTGACATAGTGACTTCCGCCTGGGCTCACACAGGAGCGGTGTGGGAAACTGCATGCGTTTTGGACAGGAATCACACCACATTGCTGTTCAAATTGCATGCAATTCTTTGCAGTGCGATTTGAGCCTATTCACATTGGAGCGTCATTGTATTTGCCATGCGTTTTGAGAGGTTAAATCGCATGACAAGTCACAGCATATTGGCGGTAATGGCACTGTTCCAATCGATGCGACACCGATTTCGCAGCGCCGCACCGATTTGCAAAAGTAGTTCCTTACTGCTAGTGGCTAATAGCCGTCTATGAATGATTTGAACCGTCTATGGCTGCAAATTATTCATCTCTGCAAATCAAAATAGGCCACATTATCTTTTTAATTGCTGCAAGTTGGTGACTCAGACAACACTGAAGCCGAAGCATTCACAATGCCATTCTACATATATCTATCATTTCTTTAATATTCATATAGAGGATTTATTTAGTGCCACCAGTTTGTGCAGAACTTTACAATTTAAAGGGAGACAGAACAGTAACAATACAATATGATACAAGAGGGTTAAGAGGACCTTGCTCCTGGGAACATACAATCTAAGAAATGACGAGTTTCCTTTAACATCATACTAAGCTGATAGGGTACTTTTTTAGCGCACACCCCCACAATACAGTGGTATGAACTGACTTCATAGAAAATAAGACAAACTGCCTTGTCTTTTCATTGGGACTGCAATAGGCAAAGTTGTCCAGCGCAACCCAGTGCAACTGGTGTGAATGGGTGTCAAAGGTAACACTGGACAGCAATTTACTTCAAAAGTTTTGCTTCCTGAAAAACTTTTGGTGATTATCCACTTCCGGGCCACCCGCCGTCATTATACGGCGGTACTTTGCCATTGAATACCGTTGTTATGGTAGCAGATAGCTACCATAACCCCGGTATCTTTTTTAAACAGCAGGCGGCCCACTTTCAGATAAAAGTGGTCTCTGCGGCAGATTTGCCGCAAAAATCACTTTTATCGGGGGAGGGAGAGGTGCCCACCCCCTCTCCCGCCATTTTCCCATCGTCTGTGCCACTTACCAGCATGGTAGCGCGGAGACCATCGGGTCCTCTTCTCACAATGCCTGGATGCCGAGTGAGCGGAAGATGCCGCCCACTCGGCTCCATCGGATTGAAGGGCGAAAGCGACGTCCAACGTCACTTCCGCCCAATGCGCTTAAAGGAGAAAAATTATTATTATTTTTTTTTCAAATGACATTTATTTATTTATTGCATTTAAGTGTAAATGTGAGATCTGAGGTCTTTTTTGACCCCACATCTCATATTTAAGAGGTTCTGGCAAGCCTTTTTCTATTATAAGGAATGTTTACATTCCTTGTAATAGGAATAAAAGTGATCAAATTATTTTTTTTAAAAGGACAGTGTAAAAATGAAAAATAAAAAGTAAAATAAATAAATAAATAAATCCAGCCTCTCAGAGCACCAGAGCCCGCAAACCCGGAAGAAAGGCCGGGGAGGATGTCAGACCTCTCAGCAGTGACTGCCCCCCTCCTGCTGGAAGGGCTTCGTTCTAATGTAAGTAATTAATAATGTATGCAGTGCATACTAGCACATTATGCCATTGTCTTACAGGTTTTTTTTGTTTTTGTTTTTTTTTAATTCTGCAGTGGTTTACTACCGCTTTAACTTTTAATGAGTATAATGTATGAAATCGTATAAAGTTTTTGACACACTTCATGAGTTTAACAGGGCTAAAAGTGTTATGCTGCTGGTTTTCCTCTGTACTCAGTGTCAGGTGCATCTCACTACAGTGTCTAATAGTCAGCCAACATTGATGGGTTCCAGTTGCCCTGATACTGTTTTTCCATTGTGGCAATGTCCTAATGAAACTTTTAACCATGTCTGCCACTGACTGCACATAGATTTTCATGAAAGAAGTCCAAGTGTGAATGCAGAAAACTCATCTTCAGTGACATGTTGCACTTCATGGTCTTACATCCTGTAAGAAGTTTGTCAGCCAGCTGAATATGGTCTGGTGCTTTGTAGTTGCCAAGAAAACAGTCAACAATATCCTTTCCAGGCGATTTTCTCTGGCCCCACTAACAGATCTTCAAACCGCTTGTCATTGATGACCTATCTGATCTTTTGACCAACAAAAATGCCTCCCTTAGACAGGCATACACGGTTGTCTTTCCTGCAACCCGGGAAATTCACACAATTCCCCCATTAACACAGACAGTGCTGATAGGGGGATCCCTCCTGCCGAGCCATTGTCTGCTCCCAGCGTGGGGGGCCACTTGCGCGCGTGGGGGAAGCCATTTCTGCTGGGAGAAGACAGTGATAATTGCTGGTGGCTATAGCAGTCTCTAGCGATAAGCCGATAAGCGTAAGAGAATCTCGCAGGCTGGTTGTAATTATTATTATTATTATTATACAGGATTTATATAGCGTCGACAGTTTGCGCAGCGCTTTACAATATTAGGGCAGACAGTACAATTACAATACAATTCAATACATGAGGAATCGGAGGGCCCTGCTCGTTAGAGCTTACAATCTAAGAGGGAGGGTTAAATGATACGAAAGGGCAGTAACTGCGGGGGATGAGCTGATTGAGAAAATAAGGAGTGTAGTTGTTAGGTGGTGGCAGGATAGGCTTCCCTGAAGAGAAAAGTTTTCCGGTATCGCTTGAAGGTGGATAGATTTGGGGACATTCTGACCGATTGGGGTAGGGAGTTCCAGAGGTTGGGAGAGGCTCGGGAGAAGTATTGGAGGCAAGTATGAGAGGAGGTGATGAGGGAGCTGGAGAGCAGGAGGTCTTGGGAGGTATTTTGAGACTAGGTTGGTGATGTAGCTGGGAGCAGAGTTATGGATGGCTTTGTAGCTTATTGTTAGTATTTTGAATTTAATTTGTTGGGCGAGTGACAGCCAATGGAGGGATTGGCAGAAAGGGGTGGCAGACATTGAACGGTTTGCAAGGTGGATGAGTCTGTCAGCGGCATTCATGATGGACTGGAGGGGGGATAGTATATTTAAAGGTAGGCCAGTGAGGAGGGAGTTGAAGTAGTCGAGGCGAGAGATGACCAGGGAGTGAATCAGGAGCTTTGTAGTTTCATTGGTTAGGAAGGGACATATTTTATAGATGTTGCGGAGATTGAGGTGGCAAGCCTTAGAAAGTGATTGGACGTGGGGCCAAAATGAGAGAGTTCAGAGTCCAGGATAACACCAAGCACCCTGACATGTGGGGATGGGTGGATGGTTGTGCCATTGCTCTTGACAGAGAGGTCGGGGGAAATGGCACATGGGGGAGGAAATATTATGAGTTCAGTTTTGGACAAGTTGAGTTTGAGAAAGTGGTGTGACATCCAGGCAGATATGTCTGTTAATAAGCTAGTGATACGTGAGGAGACAGATAGGGTGAGTTGGGGGATGAAGAGGTAGATTTGGGTATAGTCAGCGTAGAAATGATATTGAAAGCCGTGAGAGGCTATCAGCCGACCCAGGGAAGAGGTGTATATTGAAATTAAGAGGGGTCCAAGAACAGAACCTTGGGGGACCACAACAGAGAAGGGAAGAGGAGAGGAGGAGGTAGAATTGTACGTTACGCTGAAGGTGCGATGGGATAGGTAGGATGAGAGCCACTGAAGAGCACAGTCACGGAGTTTTTTGAAGAAGAGGGGGTGGTTGACAGTATCAAAGGCAGCCGAAAGGTCCAGGAGTAGGAGTACAGAGTAGTGTCCATTGGTTTTGCGGTTAGTAGGTAATTTGTGAGTTTAAGAAGGGCAGTTTCTGTGGAGTGTTGAGGGCGAAATCCAGATTGCAGGGGGTCCAGAAGTTTATTCTTAACAAGGTGGTCACTCAGTTGGTTGTAGACTAGGCGTTCAAGGAGTTTGGAAGAAAAGGGGAGCAAGGAGATAGGGCGCAGATTGTTTAGATCAGTAGGGTCCAGGGATGGCTTTTTGAGTATGGGGGTGACCAATGCATGTTTTAGAGCATTGGGGAAGATGCCAGAAGAGAGGGAGAGATTGAAGATGTGAGTTAGAGAGTGCAGGATAGAGTCAGAGGGTGAGCGTAGTATTTGAGAGGGAATAGGGTCCAGTGGACAGGTGGTTAGGTGGGCGTTAGAAAGGAGTTTAGCAACCTTGTTTATAGTAGCAGGTTTGAACAAGTATAGTGTCAATTGTGCTTGTTGACATGGGGTGTCAACTGGGGAGGATGCCTGTAGAGTGGAGATTTCGTCACAAATTGTGTCAATCTTGCTTTTGAAGTGGTTAGCAACTTCCTGGGCAGTGAGTGAGTTATTGGGCGGAAGCAGTGGAGGACGAAGTAGGGAGTTGAAGGTAGAGGAGAGTTGACGGGGACTGGATGAGAAGGTGTTAATAAGAGTGGTAAAATAGGTCTGCTTGGCAGTGTGGAGGCGAGAATTGTATTTATGGAGGGCAGATTTGTATTGGTTGAAGTCTTTGAGAGACTTAGTCTTGTGCCACAGACGCTCAAGGGCGCTGCTACGCTTTTTGAGGTTCCTGGTGTCGTCTGTTTGCCAGGGTTGTAGGGGTCGAGGCCTGATTTTGTGTGTGGTGAGGGGAGCAAGCTCTTCCAGTGTGGAGGACAGGGATTTATTGTAGATGGCAGTGGCTTGGTTGGGGCAGGACAGAGGTGAGATTTTTTCATAGAGGTGGTCAGTAGCAGAATAGAGGAGAGAAGTGTTGAGTTGGTGATGGTTTCTACAGGTGACGGTTAGGCAACGATCGAGCAACTTGGTAGATTCGGACTGCACGTTAACAGTTCAAATCTCGGCTGGTTCCTGCTGAATCGCCCGAGATTCAAACCCTGTATGGCCGGCCTTAATCTTGGCATCAGTTATTCTTGGAAACATCTGTCTCAAATAACAAAAATCTTCACCTTCTTTTCACTTTCACAAAATGTATATTTAGCCTGACTTTTATGTGAAGTGGAGGTAAAAATATCTATGTCCGGTCAACAAGTGGTTCATGTGCCACTTTTTTCTGCCCTGGAACCAAATTCTTTCAGAGTGGCTATTTCTTTTTAACCTCCCTGGCGGTATTCCCGAGTGTGGCTCAGGGTGGAATTTCAGTACCATTAGCGTTAACCCCGAGCCACACTCGGGATTGCATCGCTGGATCCAAGGCAGTGTTACTCACCTTGTCCCCTGGATCCAGCGATGTCCCCCGCCGTGTCTGCAGGCTGTGTCCTCCGCCCCGATGCCTCTGTGTGCTGGGCTCCGTTCCCTGGGAGCTCCGCGTCGCATGGGGGCGGAGACCGGCGGCAAATTCAAAAAGTGAAACACACAGTACACATACTGTACACTGTGTATTACTGTATTAAAATCGTTTCACGTCCCCTTTGTCCCTAGTGGTTTCCCCAGTGCCCTGCATGCACTTTTATATTATATATGCCATTCTTTCTGCCTGGAAACTTGAGAATGTCCATGGCTACCAAAAAGTGTCCCTTTACGCCAAAAGTGGTTTTTGATCAGCTAGAAAACACCGATAGTAAATAAGAATCATTTGCAGAATTGAGTGATACTGATTTTTGGGGAAATTTATCATCAGACACTGAAAGTGACGACAGCGACAATTCTGCAACTTAGCAAATTTCAGTGTTTTTGGTTTGATTACATTATTGAATACATTTTATTACTATTACGTTATTATTTTTGATAATTATTTTAAATTATTTATTATATTATAATTTATAATTTCATGTTTCAAACTTTATCATACCCGGGATGTTTACTAGACTCTTGTTTGGACAGATTTAAGTGAGTTATTCCTATGAATTACAGGCCTACAATATAAAACGCCAAATTTCCATGCAAAATAATGTACCGGTTTCAGCACCAAAAATCTGAAATAATCATACCGCCAGGGAGGTTAATGAAATGCAATTCTCATGAACAGCTGTCCAATTTACATATGTAACAACAGTACAGTACTTGGTAAATCTGAGCTACATTCGAAGCAGCAGAGCTACTACTTTTAGATCTCCACAGATATTCTTATTGTACTTGGTGTACTGGTTGTGCTTTTTCATGTTTTAGTGGGTTTATTTCATATGTGAAGCATAGCCAACAGGTATGAAAGGGTATACATTGTCATTGTGTAATAAGACAGCCTTAAAGTGGTTGCCAACTCAGTACAACCACTTTAAACTACAGCCAAGCCTATAATAAGGCTGACCTGTAGGTCCTGGGAATATCTCCTAAGCTTGCACAGTTTAGGAGATATCCCCTGTATCTGCATGTGCTGACATCATCAGCACATGCGCACTGAAGAATCGGCCCCAGATGGCCCAGGGTGCAGTTTCTTCAGTAAATTTGCCGTAGCCAGTGGCTCCCGTGCGCATGCGCGAGAGTGGCGTCAGCACGGCTGAAGCCAATCACGACGCTGGAGCCCGCACTGTGATCGACCAGAGCTACGGAACCCGGAAGAAGCATGTCACCGGTCACAGCGGTGTGCTGAGACCACTGTAATAGCTTTGTTCCAAGGTAAGTATTTCATAATGAGCTAGTATGCGATGCATACTAGCTCATTATGCCTTTGGCAAAGACCGCTGACCGATTGGTTCTCGATTTTCAGTAAGCAGAGTGTGGTGACTATCAGTGCTCTGTCCCTCCAGTACTCACTGGAGCACCATGCTGTGGAGGGGGCAGGTCATTAAAGTCAGGATCTCTCCAGAGCCTGGACCGGCTGAGTGAAATTGGTTTACAGAAGTTCTGAACTAAGTGCACTCCTGTGACCCACAGGAGAAGTAGGGTGAAAAGAGCTTTGGCCCTACTTCTCCTTTAACACTGATGAATCAATAAAAAGATGCCATTCTAGTGGTTCATGCTCACAATCCAAGGCTGTGAACAAACCATCAATGTCAGTAGAGAAAACAAGGTTGTCTACCTGTGCAAAGATGTTAGATCATCTTGGTGGCTTTGAAAGACAGAAATTTTCATACCTGGTGAAGACAGAAGTAACAGTCTGTCATATGATTAGTTTGTTCTTGCCCTATCATTAGGACAGCAAACAGCAATGACTTCCGAGTTCCTTTAAGCTGCTTTTCAAGCTGCATCCAAAGAACTTGAAGAACAAGAAAAACAGAAGATTTCTAGAAAACGGTACCTGATAGGTTAAATTTACAGGCATGCACATGGGCACACCCTAATCGCCCCGTGCAGTGCAGATTCCCTTTGCTGCCTGGGACCCCCAGCTCCCCGCAGTGCTGCCTGCTTCCCTCCTCTCCTCTCCCAATGGCTGCTGCAGGGAGATGTTTGTAAATACGTAATTTGCCACCCCCTTCCGTTTTTGAATGAACACACTAAGTGATTGGTACCGATCATTCACTGTGTTCATTCATAACTAAAGCATAGTAAACTGTGTTTACTATGATTTGGTTTTTGAATGAACAGGAATCTGCTCAGCACAGAGCACTTCCCATTCATTCACTGTCCAGTGCAGCTGAGGCTGCAGATAAAGGGACTCTCTGTCCTCAGTGAGACATCAGGGGTCTGTTTAGCCCATGATATTTCGCCAAAGCTCCCAACAGGGCTTCTAAAAAAACTGTAAAAAAAAAAAAAATATTGTTGAAAATAAAATAAAAAATAAAATAATAAAAAAATAAATAAAAACTGCTGACACCTTCCACTGCCCTACTGACACCAATCTCTGCCCCACTGACAAAGTCCACTGCTCTATTGACTCTGTCCACTGGTCTGCTGATTGACACCATCCACTGCCATACTAATATCAACCTCTGCCCTACTGACTTGTCCACTGCTCTACTGATTGACACCATCCACTGTCCTACTGACACCAAACTCTTTTCTACTGACACCATCCAATGCTCTACTGACACCGTCCATTTCTCTGCTGACACCATCCACTACCCTACTGACACCGTCCATGTTTTAACACATTCTATGTGTGCAGGGCTGGTGCTACCACTAGACAAACTAGGCAGCCGCCTAGGGCGCACTGAAGCCTAGGGGTGCCGCTGGTTTCCCTCCAAATTGACATGCTCTGCAGGCTGCAGCATGTAACTAACTCAGTCTTAGGCAGCTGCTCCATCCAACCGGTAGTGTAATTAGAGGAGTAAGGCAGCATTGGAGCCAGTGCTAGAGGAAGCAGAGCCGATGCTTCCTGTACAGCGCCGCCACCTGTCACATGGGCAAGGCAAAGGGAGTGGAGTCAGAGGTGGAGCCAATGGGGGCGGCAAAATTAGGTTTCGCCTAGGGTGTCAAAAATCCTTGCACCAGTTGTCAGGGTTGCTTATAGAAATTGCGGGGCCCCGTACAGACTATTTGACCGGGCCCCCCCCAAGAAAGTATTAAAGCTATGTTTTGCTAAAAATACAATAAAACTCTTAGCAGACACAAATACAACATAACTCACAGAATTCCTGCTAAATCTAAAAGATAAAACGGAGTTAATAAATAAAAATGAAGATGAGATGAATAAATATACAGGCTCTGGGATCAGAGGGACAGAGGGTGAGAAAAAAAGTTAAGCTTCATGCATGCTGAGCTTAAAAAACCTCCAGTTCACTTGGCAGAAAAAAACGCTCATATAGAACATTTTTTGTACAAAGTTTAGACGCGTTTAGGAGAACCAGAAGGGTTTTTTTCTGTCTCCTAAACGTTGAGCTTAAAATATGTGTAATCGTCCTAATGTGTATGGACAAATAGGATAACATTGAGCTGCTTCTACAGGCAAAACACTAAACTCCTGTAGAAGCAGTGATTTTTTTTTAAGCCAGTGTGCATGGAGCCTATAGAGATAACAAACCCCAGTGCTGAGAGGAGGGGGACCCACACAGGGAGGGGGATTAGTGAGGGACAACTGTCTATTTCTTATCAGATAAAAGCTTGTAGCAAGGGAGAGGGAAGGAGAGCAACTTTCATCTGCTGGAGGAAAAGAGACACAATTGTCATCTGTCACTAATCCCCCCTGTGTGCTCCGAGCCCCCCACACCAGGGCTGGCTGTACCCCCCTATCAGCGGCCCTGCCAGTCCTGCATGTGTGTATCTATACACGCATGTGTGTTTGAGCTTTGGGGTGCACACCCTAATGCAGCCTGCACACACCTCTGGTTAAATTACAGGTTATTTTCTTGATTAACAGCCAGACATCTAAAGGGAAATCTCAAAAGTGTTCAGGGAACTAAATCTTTTTTTTTGTCCAGTGTTGTCACATCAGCTATCAAAAAAAAACCTTCAATGGAAGCTGTCATTGTCTATCCTCAGCTTCATACTAGTGGTGGTGCAAAGTGGCTGGGGTCAGCCAAGCACTGGTGAGTGCTGCTACAGTCAGGTTCAGATACTCTAGCAGGTAGGTAGACTTTTAGTGGGTGATTCATCCTAATGAGTTTCTTAATCCATTTTTGAAATTCCTCTACTTGATCAGGTGTTTGACGTCAACAACGGTTTTCTAAACCAGCAAGAACATTCCTCTTAATATGTGGTGTGACATGGTTCATATAAGTATACATATCACTTCTTAGGATATTGCGATAGAGGGCAAGAGGTGACAGCTAGGTTGGTTACAAGTAAACAGTTGCACTTGATGTACAGTTGAGTAGAGTTCTAGCAGGAACTTGTCTGACAGGTCAGAAAACGATGCTTGTGTGTAACATTTACTACCATGGAAGCCAGCATACTTTTTTCTTGTAACTAGGCAATGTGGATCATCTTACCACACATCAAGGACAGGGCCTGCTGGTTCCCCCACTCTATCAGAGACAGGTGCACTAGCTGTGGGCTGTATCTAGAAGAATATCCTTCCTCCATGGAGACTCATACCTTCCCAACTGACCTAACTAGAGAGGAGCAAACCATACTTCATAAAGCCTTGGAAGAGCAGATCAGTCCAAGAAAGGGGAGACATTGATAGCAAGAGGGGCAATATTAGCTGATTCAACATGGTGTGCTGCTTGCCCTATGGGTGGTAAAGTCTGTGCCCTCGAGAGTTCTTGTATATTGCTATCCGATTCAGTGCACATTTACTACACAGGAAAGTAGCCTGATTTTAATGAAAGTGTACCTGCACCTTTTTTAGTTTTGGATAAAATGGGGATTGGAACTGCTGCCAGGTCTTACTTTTATCAGCTAGAGAGATTTTCATCACTTTCTGTTTTGGGGTCTGTTTTTTCCCAGACAGTAAGTTAACCACTTCAGCTCTGGAAGGTTTACTACCCTTCCTGATCTGGTTTTTTTTTTTGTGATACGGCACTGCGTTACTTTAACTGACAATTGCGCGGTCCTGCGACGTTGTACCCAAATGCAATTTATGTCCTTTTTTTCCCTCACAAATAAAGCTTTCTTTTTGTGATATTTGATCACCTCTGAATTTTTTATTTTTTGTGCTATAAACAAAAAAAACTGTATTTTTTGCTTTCTGCTACAAAACATACCCAATAAAAAAAATGTAAAAAATCAAACGTATTCATCAATTTAGGCCAAAAAGTATTCTGCTACATAATTTTGTTAAAAAAAAAATCCCAATAAGCGTATATTGGTTGGTTTGCGCAAAAGTTATAGTGTCTACAAACTATGGGATATGTTTATGGAATTTTGCGTTTTTTAAAAATTTTTATTAGTAATGGCAGCGATAAGCAACTTATAGTGGAATTGCAATATTGCGGCGGACAAATCGGACACCTAACTGCCACTTTTGACACTTTTTTGGGAACCAGTGATACCAATACAGTGATCAGTGCTAAAAATATGCACTGTCACTGTACTAATGACACTGGCAGGGAAGGGGTTAGCATCTAGGGCTAAATGTGTGGCCAACATGTGTTGCTGTGTACTGTGTGTGCTGTTTTACTAAGCAAAGTGCTGTTTTTTACTTTCGGCTTTGCAGGAAGAAAAAAACAGCACATTGCTGCTGTCAGAAGAGAGCCCTGTGTTTGTTTACCTACACAGCGCTCTCTTCGGTAATATCTGGAGCCATTCATCAGGTGCTGGTGACCAATCAGCGGCCGGCACCCGCTGATTGGTTCATGCTGCAGGGAATCACAGCCGGGGAAGGGGGGGGGGGCACGGGCAAGGTACGTGAACCCAGCGCTGAGCGGCCACCTCAGCCACAGAATATCTATGATGGGCGGTACGCAAGTGGTTAAGCAAAATCTGCAACTGAGAAACAGACAACAATAAAAAGCTGACAGAGCATCTTTCCCCTATTTAACTGAAAAAAAGAGCAATTTCACTTGCGTCTGTGTTGCTGCTAGAGAGATTTCACCTAACTTCCTGTCCTGTGGACGGTGAAGGAGCCTCTCAAACAGAGCCTCCAATAGCAGTAAAACCTGACAAGACTTATAATCCTTCCTCATGCTTTCCAAGACTACAAAACAGAAAATTGTATTCAATACTTTTTGTAAATTTCCTTTCCTGTTGTTAATCCATGGCAGCATACATGTGATAGTATGCTGCCATGTTGGCACCAGGAAAAAAGTTTGGCTATTTTATTTATTTATTTATTACAGGCATATATTGTGCCAACAATTTAAACAGTGCTTTACATACTGTACATTACATACAGTAGTCCCTGTCTTCAAGGAACTTACAGCCTAAGGTCCCTATCGCGCATGCACTACTTACTCAGGCCAACTTGTCTTTTGAGTGTTTGAGGAAACCCATCCAAGCACAGGAAGACCATGCAAACCCCATGCAGATAGCATCCTGCCCAAGATTTGAATTGGGGGTCCCACTGCTGCAATGCAGCAAGACTAACCTTTAAGCCACTGTGGTGTCCCATAGATACACTTCAAAGAAGTTGGAAGGCCAAATAAAATGCCTACAAACATTAGACCATGCATACACTATTTGGCCAACAAGCAAGAATTTCATCAAGGGATGTTACATGGTTTTGTCTTTGGGGCCAATGGCTGTCTTAGGCCGGCCATAGATGGTTTGAATCTTGGCCTCTTCCTGCTGAACTGGCCGAGATTTGAACAATATTTGGGTAGGCTGAATGTACCAGGTTGATCAATTGATCAAGTTGGGTACAACCAGCCTGCTGGATGTTACATGCGATTATCACCAAAAGCTGGTATAGCCTGTAGCAATAATTACTGTCTTCACCCGGCGGGGACGGCTTCCCCCTCTCCCCCGCCGGGACAATACAATGGCTCGGCGAGAGGGATTCCCCTGTCAACACTGTTTGTTCGTGGTTGCAGGAAAGACATTTTCTTCGTGTATGGCCTGTATTAGGGAAGAACTGTGATTGGTTGGAGAGGATCTACACTTTCCGATGTTAGCAAGGTTATAGGTTCAATATTTTGTGCTAAGATTTGGAAGAGTTTTTTTATTTAAGTAGAACTTAAGGCAAAACTTTTTTTTATTTTTTTATTATGGATAGCATAAGGAAGAGTCGCAATCCCTGTCATAGTCACAACAGGGAGAAGAAACCCCTCCAAAGTGAGGGAAATCCCACATAGTCAGCATGGTCATCTAGTGTCCTCATTGGAGGATTTCCCCTTTATTCCTGTTCTGGTGACCACACTAAATTTAGGATTTTCTTTCACTTTCACTTTTGGTGATAATTTTACCAGGACAAATAGAGAAGATGAATCATGCTAATGAGGACACAAAAAATTATAAAAAAACCTGACAAGTGTTTTTAATCCCTCTGTGCTCTATCTATAATAAAAAATAAAGCTTTGAGTTCAGTTATACTTTAAAGAGGAAGTAAAGTGATTGGTTGGGGAGGATCTACACTTTCCGATGTTAGCAAGGCTATGGGGTCAATATTTTGCCGGCTGGGAGATCAATGTGCCAGGGTCATATATATATATGTAGACACACACATATATGTGTGTTTGAGCTTTAGGGTGCACACACCTATACTGCTGCAGGGGAGGGGAGGAAGAGCTGACACTAGAGGGGTAATGGATCCCAGTGAGTGAAATCACGGCTTTGTTAATTCAGCCTTTGTTAAGTCGTAGCTTCTGGATCACATGAGCGCACCGGAGCACATTTAAAAAAGGTATTTCCACTGATCTCCTTTACAAACATTATACAGCATAGGTAAGAGGAGGAGGGCATGTTTTAAGGCAGACTGCTATCAGTCTGTACGTCCACTTCAAGTGGAACTAAAGGCAAAAAGTCTATTTTTAATTCCAGATAGAGTAAGGGAGGGTTATAACCCTTGTCATTTTTATTTTTTCCATCTGTGTCCCTTATATTGTTAACATTTTAGAGCTGTCCAGAGTTAAATCTTAATTGCTGTACCTTTAACAAAAATATTCCTAATTTATTTACTGAAATAGTTACAGGAGGTAAACTATTAGGTGAAACATTTTCTTTGGATTTATATAGAGCAGAAAGGGGTTGGAACTTCAATTGCAGACAGCAATAAAATAAGGAGAGAGCTCTAGCCTACATCTACTTTAAATAAGAAAAAGGCCTTTTATATTTCTGTGTTGAAGATTTTCCCTTGCTTCCTGCCTGGTGAAACTCTTGTCACTATAATATTCCTTAAAGGGAAATCTCTCTAATGGAGCCCTGGATAGCAGTATAACCTGACGTGTCTCCAATCCTACCCCACTCTATCCAAAATTAAGAAAACAAGTTTTGCTGAACATACTCCTTAAACCTACCTCTTCCAGAGATATTTTATGATCCTCTCATGAAAAACAAATCCCAATAATACTTTAAAGTAAACATAATATATATATATATATATACATACATACATATATATTTATGGTTGGAGTCCTTCAACCAAGACAGACATGGAACCACATAAAGACGCCACAAGACTCACAACACAGACCTGAGGTGTGCCTTGGCCAGCTGGCCGGTATGCCAAAAAAGGGGGCATGCCCAAGATAAGTAATGGATGATTGTGCAAGGAAGTGCCCTGAAGAAGGGAATGGGTGGGAGGGTATCGCGCACCAGAACTGACAAGGCATGCAGGTGCGTGTGCTGCTTATATACCCCCGGCACCTCCCATAAATTAAAGCGGAGGTCCGGGCTAAAAAAAAAAATTAAAAGTCAGCAGCTACACATACAGTAGCTGCTGACTTTTAATATTAGGACACTTACCTGTCCTGGAGTCCAGCGATGTCGGCACCCGCCGCCGATCTTCGGATCGGGGGACGGGTGCAGCCGCCTCCATCGCGGGTAAGGGAACCCGGACGTGTAAGCAGTACAGCTTCACGCCGGGCACCTTACCGCGCATGCGCGAGCTCTGCCGCGCTCTGCTACTGGCCAGGCGGCCAGTAGCAGAGCGAGCAGGGAGGAGGGAGCCGGGCTGCTGACGTCAGCGGCCGCGGCCGCTGGCCAGAGCTCCCGGAAGTGTGGAAAAGGACACCTGTCTAAAGACAGGTGTCCTCTTCCCCCTCCCCCCCGAAAGGTGCCAAATGTGACACCTGAGGGGGGGAGGAATGCAACCAGCGGAAGTTCCACTTTAGGGTGGAACTCCGCTTTAAGGCCACCATACTGGCCTTCATATATATATATATATATATATATATATATATATACATATACATTTTTA
>BLSH010481052.1:615227-625483 GCA_018402905.1 Glandirana rugosa
TCCCACGTAACTACCCGTGACTACTCCGACGTAACTACTCGTGACTACCCGTGACCACTCCGACGTAACTACCCGTGACCACTCCGACGTAACCACCCATGACCATTCCGACGTAACCACCCACCACTCCGACGTAACTACCCGTGACCACTCCGTAACAAAACAATATCGAGGAAACAATGATAATTGTAATTTAATACAATGGTGTAACATAGTATAAACAGAACGAAGTATTGTAGTTCTAGACAATATTTTTGTCCACCCGTACCTACCACTCGACTAAGCCACCAAGTTACCCGGTGAACTGACCTGAACTGGGGTCCGGATGCCGACGGTCGGGAGGGGACCAGTCTAGTGTTCTAGAGTGAGTACGGGTCGGTTTGGTACCCCCCCCCCCCCCCCCAAGACGGTCTGACCGTTTCCAAACCCCCCCCCCCCCCCCCATGGTTTGGCTGGGCATGAGTGAGATCTTGTGATCTGACCAGGGGAGGGCTGGCAGCCGTAGGCCTGGGGTCAAGTCCAGTCAAGTGGCCCATTGAACCACCGAATCAGCTCACCATCCATGCCCACCTGTTTTTATAACAGATCTTGATGTTATGAAGCAAGACAAATATGATACAATGTGGTAACATAATTTAATGTTAATAGTAACAAAGGAGCTATAACAAAACAATGCCTCACCAGTGCCCATCAATGCAGCCTCACCACCCACCAATGCAGCCTTACCAGTACCCACCAATGCAGCCTCACCAGTGCCCATCAATGCAGCCTCACCAGTGCCCATCAGTGCTCATCAATGCAGCCTCATCAGTGCCCATCAATGCACCCTCACCAGTGCCTATCAATGCAGCCTCATTGGTGCCCGTCAATGCAGCCTCATCTGTACCTATCAGCTCAGCCTCATCAGTGCCCATCAATGTAGCTTCACCATTGTCCATCAATGCAGCCTGATCAGTGCCCATTAATGCAGCCGCACCAGTGCCCATAAATACAGCCTCACCAGTGCCCATAAAATACAACCTGATCAGTGCCCATCAATGCAGCCTCACCAGTGCCCATTAGCACAGCCTAATCAGTGCCAATTAGTGCAGCCTGATCAGTGCCCATCAATGCAGCCCGATCAGTGCCTATCAATGCAGCCTCGCCAGTGCCCATGAGCACAGCCTGATCAGTGCAGCCTGATCAGTGCCCATCAATGCAGCCTCACCGGTGCCCATCCAATTCAGCCTGCAATGCAGAGAGAGGAGAGCTGCCGGATTACACAGAGCGGGGATCTCCCACTCTGTCCCCTGGGATATGTGACGTAGACATCCCAGCATGCATTTTGAGACATCTTGCACATGCTCTGCCAGGTCTAACAGAGTGCTGCCCATGCACCAGCTCTCTATTACAGATGACAACACTGGAAAAGTGTGGTTAAGGGAGAACATCTGCTTCATTCAAGACAACACTGGACTCCATAATGTATTGAAATGGAATTCCAGCTTACATCAACTAGCCTTAAACTATCCCCTCCCCGCTTCTAACACCTATGCTAAGTAAACTGTGCAAGGAAGATGTATATACTTACCTATATTCAGGCCGCACCAGTCTGGTCACATAATCAAGCTCCCCTGAGTGAGACAGTGCAGTTGCAGGGGAAATGAGGGAGAGCTGATAACAGGTGGGCCATTGAAGACTATGGGAGACATAACCACTGTAAGCAATACTAGCCATCCTCAAAGTCCTCTCTCCTCTCCCCTGTAGCCACCACTGGCTGGCACATGGGAGATCACGTAATAAGCCTGAAAATATGTAAGTAGACAGATGTTTCTTACACATATAGAACAGCACAGGAGATTTGGGATTTTCAGGGTGCCAGCAAAGAATTTGTATACACAAAGATTTAAAAGCATAATATTTTATTAATTAAATATAAAAACACATAGAACATTAATGTAAAAGAGATACAACAAATGGTGGAATAACAGGCAATAATAATAATAATCAGGCTCAATATTGCTTTGGATGGCGATAGCTGAAGCGTAGAATAAAACCATCGCAGTACAGCTGAGCTCAAACGGTCACCCCAGAAGTGCCCCCTGCCCCAGTCTGGAGAACAGGGGTGACCTCTCTATGTGAATGGAAAGGAAAAGAGAGTTAATTGCTGATGGCTGATTTTTAACCCATCCCATTCCATTGGGGCGCCCCTGTTCATTACTCTTTGATTATACTCCACAATACTTGGTCCTCCTATACCCCCTGTAGCTGTATGTAGCCTTCTCCCTGCCTTTTATGTGGACGGAGCTGGGGGCACTTCTGGGGTGACCGTTTGAGCTCAGCTGCACTGCGATGGTTGAATATATCCCCTGAAGAAGCCAAGGTTGGCGAAATATATTGGGACATTATTCAATCTTCAGCCATCGCTGTTCAAAGCAATATTGAGCCTGAATTGTGACGTTATTGCACCATTTGGTGTATGTCTTTTAAAATGAATTTTCTATGTGTTTTTATATTTAATTAATAAAATGTTATGCTTTTAAATCTTTGTGTATACAAATTCTTTGCTGGCACCCTGAAAATCCCAAATCTCCTCTGTTGTTCTATATGTCTAACGTTCAGGATGAGGTGCCGAATATATCAGTGTCATCCTAATACCACATCCACAAAATATTCCTTATACAGGTTAGAAAGCATAGGCGTTAGATGGGGGGATGGGACACTTTTAGGGCTAGTTAGGTGTAAGCTGGAATTTCACTTAAGTATAACTAAAGGCAATTTTGTTTTTAGTTTTGGATCAAAGGGAGAAGGATTAGAACACACGTTAGTTTTTATTGCTGCCTGTATCTCTCTATTTGTCCTGTGTACCATTATCATTTAAACTGAAAGTAAGAGGGGAATTCTTCCAATGGGGACACTAGTTCTGGTGACCTGGGGGTCCCCAAGGAATTCCCTTGATTTACAGGGATTTCCTTACTTTCTGTTTGGCTATGGGACAGGAAGTGAAGGGAAATCTCTCCAATGGCAAAAAAATTCTGACAGGGGTTATAACCCTCCCTTGCTCTATCCACAATGAAAAAAAAAAAGGTTTGCCTATAGTTCTACTTTAAGTATTAACTTTTTTATTCTAAGAGAGGGACAAGTGTTAGTGATTTTTGTTTTTCATGTCAGGAGAAGTTCCTTTTTAAGACTGGCCATAACATTCATCAGTTTCTATTCAACCAGCAGCTTGAACGAAAAAAAAAAAAAAAAAAGATCAGATTCTCCCATCTACACATTTGATGTGAATAGGGAATCCTCATGCTGTGCTATTGTATTCTGACGGTGGGGAGACCTACCTGCTGCCAGAATACATTGAGCAGAGTCACCTGCTATTGCCAATGGCACTGGTCGATTGGGAAAACCTGATAGGCTGGTTGCGCAGAAGTCAATCGATGGATCAACTACAACCAGGGTGCCCATACATGAATCAAAATTTGGACAGTTCAGCAATTCATTTTGATCCATGTATAGCCAGTTTAAGGGATGAAGACTGTTTACTTAGTAAAATGCATGTCCAGATTGCAAGGTGAATGTTCATGACCAACTTTACTAAATAAGATGAAGCTGTGTTCACTTCAATCAACCAATCATCTGCTAGTATACCTTAGATTGTAAGTTTTCTGAGGGCAAGGACTGATGTGATTGCACAATAAATATGTAAAGAGCTCTGTATATTGACGGCGCTATATAAGTACCTATAATAAATAAAATAAATCAATAAATAGTATAACTCCAGCTTTTTTTCATTGTCAATATGAGCTCAAATTCTCCATGTTTATTAACACTCATTTTGCAGAGTGTTCTATCTGTACTCCTTTATTAAATCAATGTCACTGTTCATACACCACACATGTATTCTCCAGTTGTATCTTTGTATTCTGCCCCTCTATTAAACATTTCAGAGCTGATTATTGCCTTTAACCAATCTCTACAATATTAGTTGTCAAAGACTAGTCCTTTACTAAACAAATTTCTAAAAGTCCTGAGTGCAAATACAGCTCCATCTAATGTTATCAGACACAAATGGCACAGAGGACTCACCATACAAGTGGAATTAGACTGGACCTGTATACCATGTTCTAATGTGTTTTGATACTGGGCTTCCTTCTCAGGCACAGTCAGATCCCAACAGGGGTGCTTGCGATGCTAAGTCCAGGTCTCAAAGGTTACTATCTAATTATGATTAGATACAAATACTTTATTCCAGTTAGTCCCGTCTGAAGCATTTGTGTCCTTTTTACTGGGCCTGCCCAGGCCAGCTATTACTCTGAGAAGGATTGATGCTATGCTTAGTTCTGTCTATATCAGGTTTGTTCAACATGCCTTGTTTGTATCTCTTGTGTTAAACCTCAATAAAATATTTCAACAAATGGCACAGAGGGCAGTGCCGGGTTCCAAAAGAGTAGGTACTGGCCTATAGGCCCTTCACTGTTTAACACAACACTGGATAAAACTAATATTTGAGTTGAGTTAATCTTGAAAGAAAATATTACAAGGAAGCTTTCCTAAATTGTTTACAAAAAAAATAAATCAATTCAAAGAAACAAAAACTTTACCACTTCAGCCCCGGAAGAATTTCGCACTTTAGGACCAGAGCACTTTTTGCGATTCGGCGCTGCATCGCTTTAACTGACAATTGCGCGGTCGTGCGACGTTGTACCCAAACAAAATTTGCGTCCTTTTTTTCCCACAAATAGAGCTTTCTTTTGGTGGTATTTGATCGCCTCTGCGTCATTTCTTATCGCCGCTATAAACAAAAGAAGAGCGACCATTTTGCAAAAAAACCCAAATTTCTTACTTTTTGCTAATATTCAAATCCAAAAAAAAAATATAAAAAAACATTTTTTTTCACCGTTTTTGGCCGATTTATATTCTTCCTCATATTTGCAATAAAAAAAAATTGCAATCGGCGTTTATTGATTGGTTTGCGCAAAAGTGGCCGCGTTTACGGATGGTGAGAATTCATTTCTGGGGTTTTTATTATTATTTTTTTTTTTTACTAGTAATGGCGGCGATCTGCGATTTTTAGCGGTAATGCGATATTGGGGGGGACATGTCGGAACATTTTGACACTTTTTTGGGACCAATGACATTTATTCAGCGATCAGAAATGTAAATGTCCACTGATTACTGTATAAATGTCATTGGCAGTGAAGGGGTTAACCTGCAGGGGGAGAGCTAGGGGTTAAGTGTGTCCCCTGGGTGTGTTCTTACTGTGGGGGGGTTGGGCTAACATGGGCATGAGAGATCTAACTGATCCCAGTGACAGGGATCAGTAGATCTCTCATGCCCCACTGACAGGGCGGGGAACCGCCGTGTTTACATCGGCGGTTCCCCGTTCTTTTCCCTGTAGCCGCTCATCGCGGCTCGCCGGCGCGCGCGCGCGCCCCCTGGTGGCCAAATGCGAATCGCCGCTTATTTACGGCGATTCGCGCAGGGATCCCCGACTGCCGCCATGAAAAGACGGCGCGCGGTGGGGAACCTGTTAAGGTTCTATAAAGAAAATACTGTAAAATGTAATGCACCCCATAACAACTTGGGGCTGATGTGCACATTACTTTATTTCAATGTTATCCCACTAGAGTGCACGCAAGAGAAAGCTCCAGAAACCTGCAAGGGGCCCCCCAAGTTTTTGACTACATGGGCCTTCACATAGTTTAATCCTGCACTGCAGAGAGGCAACCCTCACCCAGACAGGGACAGTGATTAAGAGACTCTGATGGTGGGGCAAGCCAGGGACCTCCACTATGAAGTCACATTCATAACTTGGATAGTGAGCCAGGACAACCGATCTCCATATTTTACTGGGCCTAGTAGTAGACCTTCTACACAGTGTACACTCCGATCTTCTACACAGACTGTATACATGGGTAAAGTTGTAGGGTCCTCATGTAAACAATTCTATAGAAGATCAATGAGGGAGTATTCTACATAAATTAGACTTGTGCTAGGAGAGAGAGAGCAACCTTTACAACACAACTCTATCTATCTATCTATCTATCTATCTATCTATCTATCTATCTATCTATCTATCTATCTATCTATCCTGTATGCCTGGCCATACATTATACAATTCTCTTGTACAACTTTCCTTTAGATTTACCAAAACCATATAATAAGAGGTCAACCCTAAATACTTTCAATTTGTATGCAATCAGGCAGGCCCTTGCACTATATAGTTGAAGGTACATCTAAAGAGAGTTGAATAAGAAAATTGTGTGGTGTATGGTCAGCTTAACTGTGTCATCTATATCAGTGGTTCTCAACCCTGTCCTCAAGTGCCCCCAACAGGCCAAGTTTTGGGAATTTCTCTTCTCTCTTTCTCTCTAAAATAGCTGTCCAAAATACCAAGCCATTGACTCTGATTTAAAACATCTGTGCAAGATAAAGGAAAACCGGAAAACATGGCCTGTTGGGGGTACTTAAGGACAGGGTTGAGAATCACTGATCTATATCTTTATCCATCCATCTATCTATATATTTCTATATCCATCCATATCTATCTATCTATCTGTCTGTCTGTCTGTCTGTCTGTCTGTCTGTCTGTCTGTCTGTCTGTCTGTCTTTCTATCTATCTATCTATCACTCTATCTATCTATCTATCTATCTATCCATCTATCTATCTATCTATCTTTTATCTGTACCATCTACTAATGGCATTATTATGATTTGAATTATTGGTCAGTAGTAATAGAAATAGTAGCAGTTGTAATAGTAGCCTATTTTATTATATTGATTCATTGTTTCTGTTATACTCCTATATATTTATTTCCACTTTTCCTTTTACTAAGTTTACTAATAGAATTACTTTTTTCATTTTTTGTTGTGTTTTTAAGATTAGTACGATTAATTGTTGTAATAGTAGGGTATTTGTAAGTAATACATTATATATATACATATATACATATATATATATATATAATTACTTTTAACTATTGTTGTTGATACTATTCTTTCTTTCTTTCTTTCTTTCCATCCACCTTTCTTTCTTTTCTTTTTTTTTTTCTTTCTTGTCAATTGGCTTACACACTTTGGTATGGTGTAGTCTGAATATCCAGGCATTGGACTGAATGCTTGTTCTGTGTGCTTCCTTCATATTATCTATTATTCAGTATACGGTCCCTGCACTCCTATATGTTGGCCTCTTAGCTATGTGTAAAGCGGCCCCTAGGGGGAGCAGTCGGGCAGTGTCTGTCCCGGTACACAGTGACGTAGTCGGGACCCTGAGTGTGACGAGAGGGGGTTGTCTCCTGCACCCCGTCCCCGGGACTGAGGATACAGCAATGGTGTATTTGTGTATTGGAAGAAATGAGGACGCTTCTTATTAATGGCGGCAGTGGAGTGAGAGCTGCCTGAGCTGGGTGGTAGCTGAGAAGAGACACACATGTATATAATCATTGCTGGTGTCATTGAGGAGTATCGGGGGGACAGGGAAGGTGTGAAAGTCTGGGGGAGGGAGGTGAGGATGGGGAATACCTGGGAGTGCCCCCTTCACACACCTGACCAATACACATAAATATTATCATACAATCCCCCTGCTCTGTGTCCGGGACACTATGATGTCACAGTTCTGTCCTCATACCTTAGAATTACCTTCCTCATCTCCTCGTTCAGCAATACAAACCATGGCAGACTGCACACTTCATTATTCTTATTATTGTGTCTTTTGTGACCTTTTGTGCTGTGCTACCTTTTTCATGACATAAACGGTAATATGATATTCACTATTCACTATATTACCAAAAGTATTGGGACGCCTGCCTTTACACTCACATGCACTTTAATGACATCCCAGTCTTAGTCCATAGGGTTCAATAGGGTTTAATATTGTGTTGACCACTTTTTGCAGCTATAACAACTTCATCTCTTCTGGGAAGGCTGTCCACAAGGTTTAGGAGTGGGTCTATGGGAATGTTTGACCATTCTTCCAGAAGCGCATTTGTGAGGTCAGGCACTGATGTTGGATGAGAAGGCCTGGCTCACAGTCTCCGCTCTAATTCATCCCAAAGGTGTTCTATTGGGTTGAAGTCAGGAGTCACTCATCCCTGTCTTTATGGACCTTGCTTTGTGCACTGGTTCAAATCATTTGGTGGAGGGGGATTAGGGTGTGGAGTTGTCTTTCAGGGGTTGGGCTTGGCCCCTTAGTTCCAGTGAAGGGAACTCTTAAGGCGTCAGCATACTTAGACATTTTAAACTTTCATGCTCCGAACCTCTGTGGGGACAGTTTGGGGATGGCCCCCTCCTGTTCCAACATGACTGCACACCAGTGCACAAAGCAAAGTCCATAAAGACATGGATGAGCAAGTTTGGGGTGGAGGAACTTGACTTGCCTGCACAGAGTCCTGACCTCAACCCAATAGAACACCTTTGGGATGAATTAGAGCGGAGACTGTAAGCCAGGCCTTCTTGTCCAACATGAGTGCCTCACCTCACAATGCGCTTCTGGAAGAATGGTCAAACATTCCCATAGACACTCCTAAACCTTGTGGACAGCCTTCCCAGAAGAGTTGAAGCTGTTAAAGCTGCAAAGGGTGGGGCAACGCAATATTGAACCCTATGAACTAAGACTAAGATGCCATTAAATTTCATGTGCATGTAAAAGGAGCATCCCGATACTTTTGGTATTATAGTATACACAGTATCTCACAAAAGTGAGTACATCCCTCACATTTTTGTAAATATTTTATTATATCTTTTCATGTGACAACACTGAAGAAATGACACTTTGCTACAATGTAAAGTAGTGAGTGTAAAGCTTGTATAACAGTGTAAATTTGCTGTCCCCTCAAAATAACTCAACACACAGCCATTAATGTCTAAACCGCTGGCAACAAAAGTGAGTACGTCCCTAAGTGAAAATGTCCAAATTGGGCCCAAAGTGTCAATATTTTGTGTGGCCACCATTATTTTCCAGCACTGCCTTAACCCTCTTAGGCATGGAGTTCATCCGAGTTTCACAGGTTGCCACTGGAGTCCTCTTCCGCTCCTCCATGACGACATCACAGAGCTGGTGGATGTTAGAGACCTTGCGCTCCTCCACCTTCCCTTTGAGGATGCCCCACAGATGCTCAATAGGGTTTAGGTCTGGAGACATGCTTGGCCAGTCCATCACCTTTACCCTCAGCTTCTTTAGCAAGGCAGTGGTCATCTTGGAGGTATGCTTGGGGTTATCATGTTGGAATATTGCCCTGTGACCCAGTCTCCAAAGGAAGGGGATCATGCTCTGCTGACAGTAGATGTTGGCATTCATGGTTCCCTCAATGAACTGTAGCTCCCCAGTGCCAGCAGCACTCATGCAGCACCAGACCATGACACTTCCACCACCATGCTTGACTGTAGGCAAGACACACTTGTCTTTGTACTCCTCACCTGGTTGCCACCACACACGCTTGACACCATCTGAGCCAAATACGTTTATCTTGGTCTCATCAGACCACAGCACATTGTTGCAGTAATCCATGTCCTTAGTCTGCTTGTCTTCAGCAAACTGTTTGTGGGCTTTCTGGTTCATCATCTTTAGAAGAGGCTTCCTTCTGGGATGACAGCCATGCAGACCAATTTGATGCAGTGTGCAGTGTATGGTCTGAGCACTGACAGGCTGACCCCCCACCCCTTCAACATCTGCAACAATGCTGGCAGCACTCATACGACTATTTCCCAAAGACAACCTCTGGATATGACGTTGAGCACGTGCACTCAACTTCTTTGGTCGACCATGGCAAGGCCTGTTCTGAGTGGAATCTATCCTGTTAAACTGCTGTATGGTCTTGGCCACCCTGCTATAGCTCAGTTGCAGGGTCTTGGCAATCTTCTTATAGCCTAGTAGAGTTGAGCGAACACCTGGACGTCCGGGTTCGGAGGGTCCGAATGAACTTTAGGAAAAAGTCCGGGTTCGGCACCGAACGTTGCCCGAACTTTATCCCGGACCCCGAACCCCATTGAAGTCAATGGGGACCCGAACTTTTAGGCACAAAAATGGCAAGGAAAACGTCGGGAGATCGTGAACGGTCCTGAAACAATGTCGGTAAAAACACGGATTTTCAAGCCCAGGGGTAACTGAAGTTACCCCAAGCCCCAGGCCCTATTTCAAGCCCGTTGCAAGCCACGGCTTGGGCCTGAAAAAGGATTTCAAGTAAGCCTGGGAGGCTTGGGCCTGCAGGTCCACAAGCGAGTTGAGATGATCCGATATTCTTCTAACGGTTCTGGGACGTTGACTCGATATCGTCCCACCGGTT
>BLSH010481052.1:626798-639303 GCA_018402905.1 Glandirana rugosa
CCCAAATGAAGGAGAAATTCACACTTGGGTTGGAGTCAGTCAAGGTGGGTCGTAGTCAATCACAGTCTAATTGGCGAAGCTATAGTGTCAGGGTGATATTCAGTGACTAGCGGTGGTAATCATCATATTTTTTTTACTTATTTATTTTTAAGGTCATATATAGGGTATCAAACATCTTTGATATTGAAAGTACGTTTGGTTAATTATACGTGAATAAATAAATAAAAAATGGTTTTTGTACATTGTCTTATGTAAAACCGGATTTAAATATTTCTTTAATCTAAAAAATTAAAAAAAATAACCTATACAAAATATCGTCTTACATTTTTTATAAAAAAAAAAGTTTTAAAGGCAAAAAAAAAAAAAAAACAAATATAACGTTTTATATTTTAAAAAAAAAAAAAAAACGGAAATTTTGAAAAAAAAAATATTTTTTACATTCTGCTATAAAACATATCCAATAAAAAAAATTAAAAAATCTAATTTCTTTATAAATTTAGGCCAAAATGTATTCTGTTACATGTTTTTGGTAAAAAATAAATAAATAAGTGCATATTAATTGGTTTGCATGAAAGTTATAGTTTCTACAAACTATGGGATATATACTGGAATTTTTATTTATTCATTTTTTTTATACTACTAATGGTGGCGATCAGTGACTTATAGTGGGACTGTGATATCGAAGCGGTTAATCTGACACTAACTGATGCTGGGTGGAACTGACTGAGGTTGGGTTCACACTTAAAGAGGAAGTAAACCCTGATGGGGTTTTCTTCCTTTTTTTCCCCTGCAAAGTAAAGGCATAATGTGCTAGTATGCATTGCTTACCTTATATTATGTGACACTTACCAGCTAACGAAGCCCGCACTGTCCACAGTGCAGGCCTCATCCATCTTTGCCTCTCTTCCCTCTAGGGCCAAAGACTCTGGCTCTGTGACTGGCTGGAACCACATGACATTACTCCAACGCATGCACACGGGAGCCTCCGGTCACGGCACCCACTCCTGAAGAAACAGCACGGGGGGCCGTTTCTTCACAGCGCATGTGCCGATGACATCATCGGTGCAGTATACAGTGAATATCTCCTGAACGGCGCACATTTATTAGATATTTACAGTACCTACAGGTAAGCCTTATTCTAGCCTTTCCTATAGGTACAACTTACACAGGGGGTTTACAACCACTTTAATTCGCATGTGGCTCACAGCAGGGGTCCAGTGCATCCCTTTTCTAGGTTTCAGGGACCAATCAGGCCCAAATTTTTGCCTGAATTCAGACCTGAAACCGAGTCAAAGACTAACAGGGCCCCCTGTGCAATCCACTCTGCAGCCGCCACGGAGATGTGTGAACCGGCTCCATTGAGATCCGGTCACAATCTCCTGCTATGCGAATTGGATGTGGGGAAAGCTGGGAAGGGGTTAATATTGAAGGGCAATCAAGGGGTTTACTGTGTGCCTAACAATGTGTAATGTTTTGCTGTGTGCTGTTTTCACTAATCTCCCTGCAGGAGCATGGGGATTGTAGCTGAACTCCCTGGACATCTACCAGTTGTCTTCTGAGTGTTCTGCCTCTGCTCCTGGGTGTATGGGCAAATCAACATTCTCACATAGGGAGTCCTTAGCCTTATGTGAACTATGACCCTGGATGTAGTTGTAGCATGTAGTGAATTGATGCAGCACTTGTGCATAGTGACAAAAAATGTTGTTTTGTATTTTTTTTATTCATGTTAAGTTTTTACTGGTAAAATTAAAAACGTGTTACGCTATGTGGCCCTATTTTTTCATTTCTGAGGAAATGACAATGACACACTGGTGAAAACACTGTCCACGCGAGGTCATTTAAGGTTACTTAGCTGAGAGTCCATGGCCTTGGGAAATCTATCCTATGAGGAAACCTGGCTGGGATTAATGTGCATTTACATGTAACATCTGGTGAGTGGTTAGTACATGCGGTGATGGTGAAAACTATTCACTCTTGGTGATATTCTTGAACTATACACTGGTGGAGGTTTCCCTTGCCTTTATTATCTGTGGATTTTGGCATCCTACACTATTATTGTTTTATATTTTTTTGGGTCTATTACGGGGAGCCTATCGAAAGGGGAGGCACCTGATGACCCAGTACTACGTTTGATGTCTAAAACGGTTTTGCTGTTCTCTTAGGTGAGACAGCCTGGGGATCTGATGAGTTGCCATCTAATATCTGTTGGAGGAACCTCTGTGATAGACCCTATATGAACTCTCAGGATCTTCTGAATTGAATTATTCACCGGATTTACATCAATTTGTACTGTATTTTTGGACTATTTGGAGTCCCATACATTTTTTGGTTTAGTTTTTGCAGTTTTGCAGGACACATTTTTTGTCACTATGCACAAGCGCTGCATCAATTCACTATATTTTGGATCAGTGAGACTGTGTTTTTTTCTTTTTTTGCTTTGTTGCTCATGTTTTTATCTTTTACCTTTAGCGCTGATTATTCACATTTGTTGTTGTAGAATACACAATGCTTTTCTTTCATTACTGACAGCTAAACAGAGCAGTGAGGTAATGAAAGCAAGGTAAGTATAGGCATCTAGGGAGATCTTCATTAAAGTGAACCTGTTGCTTTGCCCTTTGAATTTTGAGTTCACAAAATTTCCTAAAGATTTTACATTTCTTAGATAAAAAAAAAAAATCACTAAACTGAGCTGTCATTAAAGGAAAAAATAGGGTCAAAACTCTTGGCTATGCTTTTGCTGGGGATCACAGGAATGCACTTCATTCTGCACTCCTGTGACTAGGGCTGGCCCAATACATTGTGCTAACATCAACAGATAAACTCTCCTGCGCTGTGCGGTGGCCCTAGGTGTAAGTTAGTTAAGTTTCTGTTAGAGTGCTACTGAGTGGATAGTGCGTGCCCCGCTGCCTTGGTCAACTTGGGGGAGTCCAGAGTGCTAGAACATAGAGAAAGAAAGAGGAAGGCGCGTGGCCTAGCACATTATCCTTGGTACAACATTTATTGAATAGCAGAGGTAAGTATTATATTCACATTTGATAAATAGAATAAAAACACATCATAATGATCCTCTTAGAGTGTCCATGTAGCACTACACGTGTCCCCTAAGGCTGATGGGAAGTGTGGTAGTCTGACGCGTTTTGAGGGCTTTCCTCTTCCTCAGAGCCTTGTAAAAAAGAAGTCCGGTCTGCGTATAGGCATATAGTGCCCTGGGTTGATGATAAGACCTTGAGGGAATAGTCCTCTTTCACAGATGGGTTAGACTTTACTCATCTCAGCACACTACCAGATGGATGGTGATTGTGCTGTCTTTCTCCTGCATCTTACCCGGTAAATGGGTGTGCAGATGTGAGCCAGGGTGGGCAGGTGGTGAAGTTCTTGGGGTCTGCTGAGCGAAAGATGTGGAGGGTGTGTAGCTGCGGCGGTAGGGTCTGTGTCCCACAGCCTTACTGTGCTCAGAGTCCAGGCCCGCTCTGTGAGCAGGGAGGCAGCTCTCAGCAGCGAGTCAGCACTGTATATACAATTAAATGACTGTTTCTTAGATAAAAAGAAAATCACTAAACTGAGCTGTCAATAAAGGAAAAATTAGAGTCAAAACTCTTGGCTATACTTTTGCTGAGGATCACAGGAGTGCACTCCTGGCTGTGACCCATATTCAGCCCACAGCTGGCTAAAGCCTTCTGTCGGCTGACGTCACTCATTCAGTCCAGACTCCTGACTTTGATGTCGGGATCCATCCAGATGCCTGGACCGGCAGCTGGCTCAGCCTCCCTGAGAACTAGAACCGACCACTCTCACCCCCTCCACAGCCCGGCATTCCAGTGAGCGCTGGAGGGGCAAAGCAGAGAGCTGGTGACTGACAGCAGCTTTTGATCACTCAATGGTCAGTGTAGAAGCGACAGGGTACAGATGCAGCATCGAATCAATGCCGCTTCCACCTAGTTGAGTATATATGTTTGAGTTTTTTTTAATCCCAAAACTTTTCTTTTAGGCTGAGATAAACAAAAATACATATCACAATCTCATGTTCCCTTTCCATTAGCCTGTGTTGTCATTATGCTCCTTCCCCTTTGCACTGAAATAAATTAACAAGGTTGGTTAGACTTTTGAAAGCTCTTTCATTTAAACTACGTCATGGTTCTCACAGAATAAAAGTTTTAATAATATGTGCTTTGTACAAAATCAACAACTCAAAAAGAGTTTCATTGTTATTTTTTATGTTTTTTTGTGGATTATTACATTTTCTGACTGCTATATCACTATAGAACACAATAGTGGGAGTTGGCTGGAGAAACCACCGGATTCATCGGGGAATATGCTATCTGACACAACTAGGAGTGCTGGATAGCAATGACACCACGAGCTATGCAAGAGAACGAATATTCCAGTCACCGCTCACTGGAAAGGTAAGGTCTTCTTTTATGGGGTGCCATTTATTTATTTATTTACAGATGGGGTTTTTATTTTAAAATGGCATAGGCTCAATTAATTTTCACTGTTATTGTTTGCTAGTGTTTGAGCAGCTATCTGCTAATTACCATCACCTGTACGTCTGTCATCTGCTCAATATATGCTTTGTAAAAAAATAGTTAAAAAAAAAGTTGTAGTCATGTCTTTCACCGGGGTTGCCGACAGTACATAATAAGTAAGCGAAATCTGCAGGAACCATCATTTCCTTCTCACAGGGGAGGACATTTCCCCAAAGGCTGTCTTATTGTGTCAGCATGTGTACATAATGTATTCACTGTACATCTATACATGAGTTCTATCAGTGAGACTGAACTGATAAGAACATAAACTTGGGACCAGCTTCCTCTGCAGGTGTGCGATTATTCCTTCCCAGGAGGAGGATTGCTGGGCTCCATGTAAGGAAGTCATATTGAAGAAAAGGCCTGCAGGTGTAATTCACATCAGTTCTGCCTGCTAAAATTTCCTACAATAGTTTCACTTGAAAGCTGATTTCATTGTGTTAAATAATTTAAAGAGCACAAAAATAGTTATATTTGCAATATATGTTTTGTGGCTTTGTTTTTTATCTCTTTCGTAGCCAGGGCCGTTTTTGCATTTTTTGCACACATTTTTAAAAAAAAATAAAACCCCCAAACATTATACATTTTCTGAAAGCAGAATAAAATAGTGGTTGTTCCATGTTTTTATGTCACACAATATTAGTGCAATGATTTATGAAATACAAAATTTCAGTAAAAAATACACCAAAGTTAATCTTAGGGCAGATAAACACAATATATCACTCAGTTTTTTTTTTAGTTAAATATAAAAGTTGAGGTTGCACCGAGTAAATAGATACCCAACATAACAAGTCTTAAAATTGTGTGCATCTGTGAAATAGCAGCAAACTTCAGTACCCTATATTTTCCATAGATGACCATTTAAAAGCCCCTAATGGTCATTAGTGTAGAGTTAACCATGAAAAATGACACTCAAATGATTGCTCTTACTCTGACATGCACGGTAATATATAACATGTGTAACACAATCAATGTTTTCATGAGTATGCGCCCCTGAGTGTGCATTTACATTCGCACATGCGCGTAAGTGTGGGGGGGGGGGCTCAGTTTTTGGGGGGGGTTTTAAGTGCTTGGTGCCAGGAGTGTGTGTAAAACCCACTGCTGCTACCAACATATGATGTGCATTGAGGGTTAAAGTGTAGGGCTTATTTTTAGCCTTAATTAGTATACAAAAACCCTAAATAATGGGAAATACGTGAGGCAATTTCCGTGCGTCAACCTTAGTGTATATAGAACACAATTATACCTCTAAAACAAAAAAGTATAAAATGTAAAAATATGATGTGAAAAAATATATATATAAATAAGAATATATATATATATATATATATATATATATATATATATATAAATAAGAAATATACAACGGTGCAATTTAATTTTGTTTTTCTGTATCATTTATGTTATTATATACCTCTAATAAAGCTTTTATTGGAAAAAATAAATAAGAAAAAAATCTCTCTCTTGTGTATCAGTGTACTTCCAGACAGAGGGGATGAACCTTACTGTTAAAAATCCCTCCCTACTGGAGTGCATATAAACGGTGACTATCATATAAAGCAAAAATCAATAAAGTGCATATAACAAATAATTTCAAGTGAGAATTGTGGCAATATATATATATATATATATATATATATATTGCCAATTATGGGCCACAGAAATTTCAATAATAAAAGTTCATATTAATCCTTAAGGTGACATTGGGGAATCCTTGGAAATAGGTTTATAGCTTCAATGAATCTCCGAGAAGGATAAGTAACACCACCACCAGAAAAAAATGAAGGCTTACCAGACAGCCAACAAGGATACGCCTCGGTTGGATCAACCATAAGGACCTCTCCAGGAAAGCTTGATACGGCTTTAATCCTATGTTGGTATCACAGAAAAGATACCCATATTCTTGGTAAAACTTTCCTTAGAAAACTCAAAGCAGTGGTTTCCACTATCCCTTTGCTCCGGGCGCTCTCACACAAGATCCAAAAAGAGTAGAGAAAACCTCCCATAGTGTAAATCCGTTTAAAATGTTTTATTAAAAAAGAGAAAGTATTGCACTTACATCCAATCTGTAAACAAGCTTGACTTAATATAAATCAAAGTGCAGCGGAATCGCATGGGGTCAGCAGTCACCTGACATGTTTCATCCTCATGGCCATCATTTTACACATAAATTGCCTCACGTATTACCCATTATTTAGGGTTTTGGTATACTAATTAAGGCTAAAAATAAGCACTACACTTTAACCCTCACTCTATGTGCACAATTTGTTTGATTGTGGTGTTGGCTGCTGTTTTGGACCTATACTTAGCGCAATATTTCCCCTATTCGTGTGATGTACATTGGTGGCACTAGAAGGTTTAAAGTGAATTTGTCACACAGGAAGAGAAATTATCTTTTTGAAGCAGCACTACACCTTCCCATCCTTTACAGGCAAGGAATCTGCCATCTTAGCCTGTATTTGATCTGCAGTTGCCATGCAGACATGCTGGCATTGCCAAGTAATCAGTAGTCTGTAAACTAGTAGCTTTTATGCAAAGTTTTTCTAGCCCCCCCAAAAAAATCTGTAATAGATATTGCAGCTTAGCAGTCCTTAGGTGAGGTACCATGAATAGTTTTCTTTTGTCAAGCTTGTTTCCTTTCTTTTCACCTGCTAATCCTGCAAATATCACTTCCTGTCCCTCAGTGGCTACTTCTCCATTGTATCTTTGGGGGCAGCCATGTGACAGCCAGGCTGTACTTTGTCTATCTCCTTTACATGGGGAGGGAGGGATGGAATTAGTAGTTTACACTAGAAAATAACATTTGATTGGGCACTGCATTTCTTGCAAGATCAATCCGTATTTTCTGTATTTTTCTTAGCCAAAAAAATAAAACAGAAAGCATTCAGGACTGGTAGGCTGCAATATTTTACATTTTTGTTTTTGGGTTTAGTTATCCTTTAGGTCTGGTGAATTTCAAAGTGTATATTGTCGTTTCAGATGAGTAAATGCATTCAGGCACTTAAAGCGGAGGTCCGAGGGCTAAAAAAAAAATTAAAAGTCAGCAGCTACACATAGAGTAGCTGCTGCCTTTTAATATTAGGACACTTACCTGTCCTGGAGTCCAGCGATGTCGGCACCCGCCGCCGATCTTCGGATCGGGGGACGGGTGCAGCCGCCTCCATCGCGGGTAAGGGAACGTGCAGTACAGCTTCACGCCGGGCACCTTACCGCGCATGCGCGAGCTCTGCCACGCTCTGCTACTGGCCAGGCGGGCAGAAGCAGAGCGGGCAGGGAGGAGGGAGCCGTGCTGCTGACGTCAGCGGCCGCGTCCGCTGGCCAGAGCTCCCGGAAGTGTGGAAAAGGACACCTGTCTAAAGACAGGTGTCCTCTTCCCCCTCCCCCCCGAAAGGTGCCAAATGTGACACCTGAGGGGGGGAGGAATCCAACCAGCGGAAGTTCCACTTTAGGGTGGAACTCCGCTTTAAAGCTTCTGATATCTGTAATACTTAAAGTGGAAGTAATCTTCCATCTTTGAACTTTACCTATAGGTAAGCCAATAAGGCTTACCTGTAGGCATTAGGGGCGCACAGGCCCCCCCCCCCATCCATGCGTCCTGCCCCTGATCTACATACAGGATGCCGGATGCATGGATTCCAATGGGGGGGTGCGCTCCGAGCCAACCCAGTTGTGTGATGATAGCGAATGAATATTCGCTATTTTCATACTAAATCTCCTCCCCGCCAATCAAGAAGTGAGTCTGAGACCCATTTCCTGATTGGCCAAAATGTCAGGCAATCCTATTGGACGCCTAGGAGAAGAAGGGGGAGAGAGGATACGCACGGCGGAAGCCGTGGGGGAAAGGACACTGGAGCTCGCAGCCCGCCGCCAGCCACCCGACACGCTAAGGACACCTGAGCCGCTGCCCAAAATCCACCGCCTGCCACCTAGATGGGGTAAGCGCCAGACTGATCGGCAGATGGGGGGTAGTGCTGCGCTGCCGGCCGCCCCGGGGGAGTGGTTCTTTGCCTTGCCCCCAAAAAAAAACACCAGCCACCACTGCCTATAGGTAGAGTAAATATCTCCTAAATATGCACCGTTTAGGAGATATTTACTATACATGAAGCCAGTGACATCACTGGTGCATGAGCTTTGAAGGAACGGCCACCCACAGAGGCCACAGAGCCAGAGTCCCAGAGCCGGAGTCCGCGAACCCAGAAGCAAGACGGGTGAAGCTGTCTCCAGCGCTGGAAGGCTTTCTTTTCAGGTAAGTTTCACATAATGTGCTAGTATGCAATGCATACTAACATATTATGCCTTTGCCTTGCAGGTAAGAAAAAAAAAATACGTCCAACGGTTTACAACCGCTTTAAGTTGCCTCATCTCCAGGCCATAAAATGTCACTTCTTTATAACCCAAAGTGTATACCCTCCTAAATTTTATGTTCTCAGCTTTTTCATATTGAACATATCCAATTACCCTTCAGTGAAATTACTAATTGGGTGCTTGATCTGTACATTGCCAGCCAAATACGGCTCCAGTTTTTGCTGATTACTGCTGGTCCTGTTTGCATCACCTGGCTTGACAAATTTAAATTTAAAAAAGTGAAGAAGCCAGGTAGAAATTCCTAGTGAAAGAGTGACTGCATCCAATTGGCTGTCAGCAGGGGCGTCAGAATACAGTAGCCAGCAGGAGAGATTCCTCAATACACGCTGTTGATTGTGTGAATGGAGTAATTGCCTAAGAAAGAACCACAGTCTTGTCTGAAACGTTATTAATTCTGATAAGCTAATGAAAATTCGAATACATTTATGAATGTCATGAAAGGGGAATCCCAGGTGTGACTAAAATGTACCCCAGCACTGCCCCCTTCCCAACTAGAGCATATTCAATTAATGTATACATTTTTTAAATGTAATCTTGTTCCTGTAGTGAGAAACATATTTCATGACTTCCTGTGATGTTATCACTAGGCTTGTTGAGGGATCAGCAAAGTGGCATATGTCAGTTCCTATTAACATAAGCACACCCTCAGAACTACATCTCCCAGGAGCCTACACATAGTGGCATTAATGTACAAAATGGAGAACAGCATGTCTGTTTTACTTTTAACTTAGTGAATGAGGGTGAGGGTAACCAATCATGTGCAAAAAAAAAGAAACGTATCAGGTATGATTGGATGATTGAAGCCAGCACAGCCTCACCTCATTCACTAAGCTAGGTGAAAATTCACTTTGCAAAGTAAGCAGCCTAGAATGCTCTAGTACTTTAACCCCAGCGTGTGTGGGCATTTTCCCTGGAGTCCAGGCAGCAGTATTGTTTGGACAACATATACTATTTTTCCACCTCATTACTGCTGATCTTCTTGCATATCATTGCCCTGCCTTGGGTTTCGGATACTGATAATGGTGTAAACCGTGTTGGCACGACCATTAGAGGTTCACTTGGCAGAAGCACAAATGGGTGACAGCTGCACCCTATAACAAGAAGTGACTAAACAAGGATTTTCCTGGCAGGATCACCAGGTACTATTGCTTTTTAAAGCTTCATTTTTACATTAGCATATTAACACTTATATGGCTGTCATAGGACTAGCTAATCCTGGGGCAACTCTCTTTACATTCCTTGCTGAAGCTGGCAACACTTTCTCTCTTCTTTACTTGTTGGCTATGTTATGCTCTCATATATTCTGAATAGGCCTCCAAGGCTCCCTTCCTCCTTTTTTTTTCTGAAACGAATGGTAAGGCTCCTTTTACACTGAAGTGCTTTACAGACGCTATTTAGCTAAAAATAGCGTCTGTAAAGCGCCTCAAAAATCCCTCCCCATCCACCCCAATGTGAAAGCCCTGAGTGCTTTCACACTGGGGCGGTGCGCTTGCAGGACATTACAAAAAGTCCTGCAAGCAGCATCTTTGGGGCGGTGAGGGGAGCGGTGTATATACCACTCCTCTAGCGCCCCTGCCATTAAAATGAATGGCAAGCGCTTCCGAAGCGGCTGCACACCGTGTGCAGAGCGCCAACACTTTTAACCCCATTTTAACCCCTTGTGGGGGGGGGGGTTAAAAGCGATGCACTCCCGGCTGAATAGCGGAACCATATCGCTGGTAGAACTCCGCTAAAACATCATTGGCAGTGAAGGGGTTAACCTGCAGGGGGCGATCTAGGGGTTGTTGTAACTGTAAGTGGGCTGGGCTGCCAGGGGCATAAGAGATCTAACTGATCCCAGTGACAGGGATCAGTAGATCTCTGTTATGCTGCCTGACAGAGCGTGAACCGCCGTGTGTACATCAGAAGTACCCCGCTTTTCTTCTCTGCCAAGTAATCGCGGCTCGCTGGCCGAGATCGAGTCCGCCCGAGCCGCGGCCACACTTCTGTAGAGTGAAGCGCACATGCGCGAGCCGCCGTTTATATAGGCGACTCACGGGAAGCTGCCACTCTGCAGCAGTAAATGTATGCAATGCGGTAGGGAAGTGGTTAAAGTGGTTGTCAACTTGTGACAACCACTTTAACCTACAGGTAAGCCTATGATAAGGCACGGTTCAGGAGATATGCAGTGTTGAAGCTGTGCCGACGTTAAGTCGGCACATGCTCAGTGAAGGAACGGCCTGCGTGCCGTTCCTCCACTGCGACCATGCCGTGACTGCCAGCTCCCGTGAGCATGCATGGGAGTGACGTTGCGCGACTCCGGCAAGTCACAGCGCCAGAGTCGCGGCCCCGTAAGGAAGAGAGGCTGAAGATGGACGCCGCCAGCAGAGGGGACAGCACTGGACGTTGCAGGCTTCGTTTGCAGTTAAGTGGCACATAATGGGCTACTATGCGATGCATAGTAGCCCATTATGCTTCTAGTTTACAGGGGGACATAGAGGAAGTAAACCCCATCTGGACTTACTTCCTCTTTAAGGCATAATACACATCATATTAAAAATCTTGTCTGCTTGCATTTTTTTTAGAATTAAAGTTCCACTTTAAGGACTGGTAATAATAGGGTGTGTTTGCAATTTTGAAACAAAGTCAAGATTTGTTTTCATTTAGTGGCAATATCATTGTTTTATTTTTATCCATGTTAAAGTGTATCTATATCCAAAACCAATAATTTCAAATATTGAAACCTATCAGTCTTTAGATGTGATGGCTCTATTAGTTTTCATTATTCAGGCCACAAACATTTTCCAGCAAGTAAAGGAAATACCAGTTAATCTTGCCAGATATGCAGTGTCCTTGTTACTACCTATGAGTTTTGTTGTGTAAACTACTAGTCCCTTCAATCCACCATATAATAGAGATGAACAAATGCAGACATGTTTGTTCAATTCCAATTTTTGTGGCAACCAAGGCTGCCCCTATAGATATTGTGGAGAAAAAAGTTTATATATGAAGGAACAGGAAGTGTGTTATTTGCAGGATTATCAGGTAAAAATAAAGAAAAAAATAAAGAAAAAAAAAGCTTGAAAAGAAAAGAAAATGAATGCAGCCACTACAAATAATTACTGTTAATGTGCAATATATACATTTTGTTGTTTTCGGGTTTAAGCATGCTTTAGCTCCATTGTTGCTACCCAGGAATACCTCAGCCCTTTGTTTGGACAAAGCTTCTCCGAGGGCTTTGAAGAAGGTCACACAGTGGAGTGTCCTCTGTTTGCACTACACAGTATTCAAGGCTGGTGCTGCTGTGTCCCAGAAGCTATGATTTCATTTCCTTACTGTATTCACACTACCTTTCCTTGATGACTCGTGCCTCCCACACTTTTCCTTAATAACTCATTTGTCTCTCTTCAACAGCATTATGAATTTCCTAAAATAGTATTAGAATTACAGTTTCCAGTATTAGTTCCCATATCATTTATTCAGACAATAGCATTTGGGCTTTTGTTGTTTTACATATATAACGTGTAATTGTCATTAATAAACATCACCGACGTAAGTAAAAGAAAAGAAAAGTTCGAAAAAAAAAGAAATAAAAAAAGAAATAAAAATGGACTATTAGGACGTTTATTGTGTGA